>SMSQ01020751.1:65728-159728 GCA_019453375.1 Ctenoplectra terminalis | reverse complement strand
AACTGTATTTTCTTTTTTTTTTTTTTTTTTTATCTTATCATTAAAATAACACTTCATTTTAAAAATAATTCAGATTTTCGCACCACAATTTTTTCTTTGTTGATTTTGGATCAATGCGGTACATTTTTTCGATGTTGAACACTTTCGAAACATTGAACCTCATAATCTTATCTATGAAGTTTATGCTTGTTTTTCTTTAAAAAAAATTCATTAATTCCAGGAAAATGAAATTTTAAGAAAGCAATTGTTTATTATTTATTATTGGATATTTATTCTACCGAGGAAACCAAGCATGAACGTTTAAATTAAACAACCGTGACCGTTAACGACACTAAAAGACATTTCATAAGTAAATAACAAACCATTTAAGTGACAAGCCCATCATGACTAATGAAAATGACCCGTTTCAAAATTACTTTGTCCTCGGTATTGATTATGACAAAATAGTATACTGGTCTTTAAGTAGAAGGATTTGCAGGTAAGAGAACTACCCTTTTAAAACTATAAAATAAGTATACCAGTATCTAGAAAGAACAATTAGAAAGTGCATTAAAAGTTTACGGTTAAATGAATGAAAGCATTCAGTTTCCTTCCAATGATCCTCTTAATAATACAATCGGTGCTTAAGCTGCTTGAATGCTTATTTTCGAAATTTTGAAAACCGTTAAGGTTTTATTCGAACACCGTTTCTTAGTGTTGTCGTGCTTGACACTAAAATGGTCGGTCAAGAATTTGTTAATAAGAAAAAGGTTTCGAGAAGACGGTCGGTGACACGTGTTTTGTGTGGTTAATGATCGCAGGTGGGCCGGCGGCGGCCGCTTCAGGGGGCTATGGGCCTACGGCGGGTACTGGCGGGGCTGCGGGGGGCGGGCCCGGAGGTTCCTGGAACTCCTGGAACATGCCACAGAACGGACCCCCTCCTGGGACCCAACCACCACCCCAGCCCCCTCAGCCCAACTCCTCGCAGCCCAACTCCAACTCGAACCCCTCTGGCCCGCAGGGTGAGTCTTCAAGCTCAGTCAAACAAACTCTTTCCTCTTTCCACCCTTTCGCATCGTACAGCTCCATTTTCACCTAGTCGAGCCTAGCTATAAGTTGTCTATCGTTTTTGTGTCTCTTCATTTTTGCCCCTCTGTTTCTTTCTCTGTCTCAACATAAAATCCTTTTTTTTTTTCTTTCTTTTTTTCTTTCTTTTTTTCTTTTTTTTTTTTTTTTCTTTTTCTCTTCTTTTTATAACGATTAGCTCATTATAAAATCTTTATCGTCGGTCATATCCGGGTGTGTTTGTATCCAGAATAATCTTAATTTCTATTAACGATCGATAAGCATATACAGCGAAGAGAGATGGCATGAAATGTAATTTAGCGTAATATATCGAGATCATGCTTCGCTTATTAACAGTATTTTTTATTGCGAAAAAGTCATTGTACGTTAAGTGTTTCCTTGGATCGTCCGAGAATGTAACGCCTGTTTAATTATACTTTTGTCTGTTAATATATAATTAATTAATTGATTAATCAATTAATTGTAATTGGCTTTTGGAGCTCATCAATTGTTGAGCTTTTCATGCATTGGGGTTGGAAGAACGAGAAAACCGAAGAATTTAATTATGTTGTAAACAAAGGAGAAAACTTTATTTTTATTCAATAAAATTTTTATCCTGTTTTTAAGATCCTCTACTGTTCCCTGATTCCTTCATATTTGCACATCCGTTAGTTCGCCTAATTATCTGATAATTCTGACTTACGTGTCTCTGCGCTTGTTTCCTTTTTTTGCGTACAGAAGTTTGAGAGCATGTACTTTTGTTTGTACAAATTATAAGTATACGTAGTTTTAATGCAGATCCATTTAGAATTATGAAAATGTAAATCACGTTATTTTGTATGTTTTCGTTAGTGTATACTTAAAAGTAGAGCTACGCTTAGAATATTTGTTATGCTTACGATTGTTAGACAAGATTCAATGAATATTGTAGCAATGTAATCATCGGCATTTCGCACTTACGCATCCACTACGTCACTTCTAATTTTGTATTTTTTTTTTTTTATTCGAAGTCGATCATTCTTTGTCCTATGTAAACCAATACAAGTATTTTCTTTCTACTTTCATTGGTTGTTCTTTAATACCTCCCGAAACTACTAATTGGCCAGTGTTCGTTTAGTTGTGGTATCTTTACAGTAGATTAGGTATTGGAACTAATTTTTTAAGTGTATCCGTTGTTATTTCTTCTGACTTATTGTAATGTCATTGTAAAAAGGAATATAAAAATTTTGAATTTTTAAAAAAATAACTTGCTGTAATATAGTATAGTGCAATCCTACTCTTGTTCCTTCCATTTCCTTTATTGTTTAGTGTAGTTGGCGACGAATTCATATCTATTCGAATTGTAGTTTGAAAACAAAATTTTTCTTTTTTCTTTACATAGTTTTACTTTTTATTTCTCATCGAAAAAATTGCTACCAATAAATGTTTCCAACAACAATAGACATCGATTCGGTTTTAGTCCTTCGAGATCAGTACAATTCTTTGCTCTGCTCTCCACAACAAGTTTTTTTTTTCTTTCTCTCCAAAATTAGCGCGTTTATACGTTACTTTTATTTGTGGTTGTCCACGTTGCTTTTTAATCGTACGAATTTTTGTATCTCTAGCTAAACGTACTGATCTCCATATTTCTCTATGTTTGAAATTATGGATAAAAAGAAAAAGAAGGAAAGAGAGAGAGAGAGAGAGAGAGAGAGAGAAAAAAGAAAAAGAAAAAGAATAGGAACAAGAAGGATATATTTTAGATACTTTTGTATCGAATCGGTGACAATTTACTGGTTATAAAAGCATATTAAAAATATTCTTTGAACGCAACGGTTTTTATATTAAATTCCGCCACTGAGGTAATCGGATTATCTACTTACGACTCGGTTGTTTTATGAAAAGTATCAAAAATGTATCTTTACCGTAGAGAAAGCTGTCCCACAGCTTATGAATAAACGAAACGAGGTAAGTGGGGAAGTTGGATAATACGGTAAAAATCAATGTTCCAGGTGACATGTATTCGCGACAAACCACCGGCTCAGGTGCACCTGGGTCCAGTAGCAGTTCAGCTAAAACTCCGGATTATACTGGGTATTCCGCATATGGTAATTACGCTGACACCAGTTATCCTCAGCGTTCGTATCAAGGAGGAGAAAGCAACCAAGGTGGGTATGCCGCCAGCGCCCCTAAACCCCAGCAAGGCTTTGATTTCAAAGAGTGGCCCACCTCATGACCATTTTAATTGACCCGTGATGGAGAGATGCGCTGAATGGCTTGGCCTTGCTCGTGGGTTATTTCATATTACATATTTAGAAAAACACAAAAACATACAGCATTTGTGCATTGATCGTGAGAAACTGTGCTCGAATCTAGGGACATTCTTTGGGCCTATTTATACTTGATTGCAATGGGAAACAGAATACGTTACGTTGAGCATGTTGGTGCTCGATAGTTTCGAACAATTTCGCAGAGTTTTGTAATATTTTTTGCATAATTTATTTATTTCTACTTATATGATTATGTTTTGGATTCAAATATCATAGCTGAGATTTTTTATTTATCGTTAATTAAACTGTTTCGAGAGTTTACGGAAATTGCTCGTACAAAGAATGTCTCGATCCAGCCGGTATGTCTTTCGCGAGCGGTCGTATTCAACATTTTTTAATAATCTCGATACTTTATATAACATGCTACTTTTCGACATATCTTTTTTGACATTCGTAACAAGAAAAAGGGAAATGCATCTCTGTTCAAAACTACTGTAAAACGGAAGCGTCAAAAAAATGAAGGTGTTAGGTTTCTCGAAACATTGATTTCATTGATCGCTCGCGAGAACGGCCCATGATCTTGTCGGGTTTCAAAAGTAAACTGGTAACAATTGAAACCATACGTTGAAAAAAATGATAAAACGAAAGAAATATAAGGAAAGGCAGATAAAGAAAAAACAAAAGTTAAAATGGAAAAAGAAAAACACCCATGGTGCAAGCGAATTTTGTATGGCACTGGGATAGAGGGTAGTAAGCGAAATATCTGAAGTATTATAAGAATTAAACTAGATCGAAATGGAATAAGTGAAATAAAAGAGTGAAAAAAGGCGAGTGTAAAGAATATGGAATGCTGACCATTAATTACTTCACAGCATTTAAGCGGGGGTGAATGAGATTTCGTTTTGAGATATTTCTTCTCAGTGGGTGGCACAAATTTCGATGCTCGTTCACCTCTTTGATACTTTTAGTGAACACTTCGGTAATTTGAAAATAAGGATATTAAATAAAAGGAAATATATTACGGTCTCCAGTGGAAGGTCAACGATTGACTTGCACATTTGAGACACCCGTCCCTCCATGATCTCGTATTTATTAAAATAGTTATTATGCTGGATAACCGACGGAAAAAACGTAACGAGTAATTAATGAAATAATTAAGTAAGGTGTTCACACAGGCTGACTTATAACCTAAACTACAGAAATAGTGTAAAATAAATAGATCATTTTAATATGATATACGTATGTCTATAACTTTATGACAGCAGGGTGCAGTTTCTATAAGCATATTTTTTTTATCTCTTCCTTTTTTTTCTTTTTTTTCTTCTTATTTTCTCTTATTTTCACGTCATATCACTAGTAGCGTCTTAGGCANCAGCAGGGTGCAGTTTCTATAAGCATATTTTTTTTATCTCTTCCTTTTCTTTTCTTCCTTTTTTTTCTTTTTTTTTCTTTTTTTTTTCTANTCCTTTTTTTTTCTTCCTTTTTTTTCTTTTTTTTCTCTTTTTTTTTTTCTTTTTTTTCTTCTTATTTTCTCTTATTTTCACGTCATATCACTAGTAGCGTCTTAGGCATTTAATGTCTAGTCCCTTCTTCTTCTTCTTCTTCTTCTTCTTCTTCTTCTTCTTCTTCTTCTATTCTCTTTCACTTTTAACTTTTCCTAATTTAGGTTGTCTGGTCCTTTTCCGTTTCCATTGATTCGAAAGTGTTTATCGTTTCTGGAAGGAAGAGGACGAGAAAAGAAACGAAAAAAGAGCGAACGATAATGAATTTTTTAATGAAAAGAAGAAAAAAAAAAATTATATCATAAGAATTACCTAGACCGTCAGACAGGTTTCTGCACGGCCATATTGCATCAAATATGGAAACTAGTTTATTTTTTACCTCGGATTTATAATAGTTAATTATTATTAGGCACGTTTAAGACTACAATTATTGTTACTATTATTATTACTTCTATGATAATTATTACTATTATACTACTATTACCATTATAAACTATTTACAGCTATTTACCACTATTTACTGTTGCGACTGCTCCTACTGCAACCATTATGATTGCATTACTATACACATTATTATTACTGTCTATGATAATTACAAATATTGTACGATGATGCTTATAAGTGTTTAAATTTTAGATGTTTAGAGATGAAAGAGATCATGGTATCTAATGGATGGAGGGAGGGGTATTTGTAATTTGTGCGGTGTACTCTACGGGGGGCGTCGATCTGAAAAGTCTACCTGATTAAATATATGACTTAATTGTATTTACTCTGTAGGATTTACCATAGTTCTAATCAAGGAATATTTCGGAAGAATGCTCTCAAATGCTCATGTTTATTACTGAGCGGGTCGCGTTGTGTCTTACTTTGTCAATAAGAACCGCAAGTATTATGCTAATGTAATTTTAAATTTTTTATGAGGTCACGATATAATCAGTAGGTTACAATTAATAACGGATCAGCAATTTGAGTAAGCTTTTCCTCATCATTGATCTTAATACGATTAGGTTTTTTCCTCTTCATATAACATCTGTTTTTTTTTCCTTTCCTTTTCTTTCTTTCTTGTTTGTCAAATCGTTCAAAGCACTCTCTTCCGTTTCTTATTAGTTTTATTTTTCATTTTCGCATAACACGAACTCGCAATGCACGACCAAGTTTTTCAGACATTGATCGATTTTCAAATCGATTATTCCTATACGTATTCCGCATGTCTAATTAAATTGCTCCTTACCATTTCCAATTCGGTACAATTAATTAACAGTATCGTGTAGTATCATAGAAACAGCAGGGATACGTAAAAGTCAATGGGATGAAGAGAAAGCATTAACAAACGCGACTCGTGGAAACTTCTGGGATCAACGCAATAACACATTTACTGACTAAACTAAAGACAAGAAATGATGAGTAGAGAGCTCAGTCAAACAAAAACCACTTTTTACATCAATTTTTACGATAATTGCATGAACACATAATATACATACTCTCAACAGATACACATTTAACACGTACACTTCTACGCGCATAAAGAAGTAACTAAACAGAGGCCACAAGTTATCGAACATCCAAATAATAGTAAATTAATAAGATGCTAAAATAGGTAAGGGAAAAAAACACAAAATAAAAGCGATGACTTTGTGGTTGTTCTAAATAATACATTATTTAATACTACTTGAGATGCAGAGAGAGAGAGAGCAAGAGAGAAAGAGAGAGAGAGAGAGCGCGCGCGCGAGAGTGAGAATATAAAAAAAAAGAGCGCAAGAACGGCAAATTTAAATAGAAAGGTAGAGAAAAAAGTTTAATCTCTACGGCTGTTTTTCAGAACTTATTTTATAAAGTAATATAATAAAGAAACGTAAGACAAGAACCACTAGTATATCGATCATGATTATAATTATTACTATTAACTATCGTATTCCTTACTATTATCGATTTTTAAATAAAGTTGAAGCTTGTAAATTTAAAGGATTTTAAGTGTATGTAATACGTTGGAAGAAAGTGATTATAACGTTTGATTTATAGACATGTTAACGATAATTAATGTATTTGTTGAAATCGGTAAGCGAGGTGAATTAATTTATATTATAATTAACGAGTCTCAGACGGATGTTTAAATTACTCTAGCGTGAAAGAAGGGAAACGCGAGGAAGAAAAAAAAAATGTTGATACAAAGTTAAATGGCTGCTTTGCCCTGCTTGTATATACATATATTTTAGGGTACGCTGGAAAGAGTATATACTACATATTGAGATAACGAGCTAAAGTGGTAGCAATGGATTTGAGGAAAAAAAAGAAAAAAAAAAAATTACAAAATGATGACATGAATGTGGGAACTAGCGGGACTATTCGAATAATTGACGATTAATAATTATAACAGATAATATATTTATATTAACGCAATATTATTAGTATTTTTTAATACAGAGATAATGTATCTTATTATTGTAATACGTAGTAAATAGAGAAAAATGCTTTGATTCTAGCTGTTGTTACTACCTGTCGTAATTTTGTAATTTTACGAATTACGACTTGCTCTCAGGGTTGTTACTGTCGTTTGTCCTATTTTTTTTTTTTTCCGTTTCTTATGTTCTCCCTGTCTAAGTTTTCACTTATTCTTAAAATCTTCGAGAATCGTTGTATTTATATTTTTAGGTCGGTATCTTGTTTTCTTTTACTTTTTTTTTTCTTCTTTTTTTTAATATATATATATAATACGGGAACGCACTAAACTCAGTGTTTGAAAGAAACATTTGCAAAATGTTTGTTATCATTTTCTGAATAGTGTTTTGCTATAGAGCATGATTTTCCTTGTAAAATATTTATTGTTGATTCATAGGACTGAAACGCTTCTTATTTCGTATAGAGAGATAATATTTGTACATTAAGATTTAAGTATTGGAAACCATAGACAGCTCGTAGATTTAATTCTTCATTATTTTTAAGACATTACCAACAGGGAGAGTAAATTTAAAAAAGAAAAAAAGAAAAAATGAAAGAAAATTCGACTTCATAAACATATTAAACGTCTAATTTTTACACTTTTTATACTTTTACACATTTTAGTATGTTTCGTTTTCTTCACACATTCGTTTACCATTTACATATTCTTCGATCTGCTCCGTGTATTACAATAACGTTTTTATATTTCTTTATGCATTTCATGATGTTTCTTTAATTTCATTGTCTTTTCTATTCTTCTTCATTTTTTTTCTTCTTTTTCTAACGAATTTCTTAAACGTGTGATCTAATTAGATATTCACTTTTGTCTTAATTTAATTAGGTAGTGCATGCATTAAATCTTTTTAATCTAAGGAATACGCATGTTAGGTTTCGAGATAATGAAAAGAAGAGTTAAGCTTTCAATGTTTAAAGATCAGAAATGATAAATATATTATAATTCCGGGGACGTTACATGTCTGTTTTTAACGTTAACGCATACTTGACGTCCCGCTCACTAAAGACTGGTCATTATAATTAAATATTATACTTAAATAACTTACTATTCATAATTGTAATCTATTCGAGAAACAATTTTTATTGATGGGTTTATCTTATATCTTAAATGAATATTAATGTAATTAGTTAGCACCAGAATGACGTATTGGCCATTGCATTTTACACGCTTATATTGTATTTCAATTGATTCTTCAACACATTTGCATTTTCTCTCCTCTTGTTTCTTGATTAATAGACCGGTACAACGTTGAAATTCCGTAATACAGAACATATACTTTCCACCAATCGAAGCTATGTGGACGTTTTGCCAAGTTATAAACATTAACGTTCAGGAAAGATCTGTTGGTCGCACGAGATATGATAGATACATATTTTTAATTGTCGAATCGAAATCATTTATCTCCTATTCAAAGCACAAGTCTTATTGGTGATAATTAATAAAAATACCACTGCCTGATCTTGTTCATTGTTTATCATTAGTTTCGCGATATGATCGGTAAATGGTCCCAGAATTTTGTGATTTTCGGAATCGTTGCCAACAATATTTTCATTATCGCGAAGCACAAATAAAATAAAACGAAAGATAGCTTAAATTTGGTACTTGTTTAATACTTTTGTCGCGTTCGGACGAAACGAAAAAATGCGGTTTCAAAGAAAAATAAAACACGAAATAAAACAAAGTTAAATGGTAAGGAAGGGAATGTGTGTCATATATGTATATGCATGTACAGACGTACACACACCGTTGTAGACACACGCGTATACAAGTACACACCGTGGATATTCTAAATTACGTTTACAGTAGATGCAGTTAAGATATTCAATTATAATTCTACAAAGTGATTTTTCTGCGCGTCTGATAGGACGAAGTCATTTTTGTCTTAATTAAGAAAAGAAAAAAAGAAGAGCGAGCATAAAACTAATTAATAAAACAACCTGTATAGTAGCAAAAAAAAAAAAAAAAAAAAATGTAGAGATTTAAAGAAACAAAAGCGTGAACACCGAGTTCTACATAAGAGAAAACAAATTCTAAATGTACTACGTTTATGTTAAGTGTCCTGTTATAAGTGTGAAAGAAAAAAGCTTTATATCGACATATAGATGGTGTTTAGGCGAACAGTTTAACGACGCGTTGTGTGCGCAAGAAAAATTAACACGTGTACATACACCCATCGACACACATATTCACACACCATTCCACACCACATTAAAATGCTTCACATTTGGAAATTAAGGGCTGGGTTAAGAGGGAAGGGATTGATTGAAAGAAATGGGGAGAAATAATTTCTAGAGATTTAACGACGAAACCGTGGATGCATTAGCAGATCAGAGAAATGATCGAATAGGAACGACTAAACGTAATTTGACTTCTTTCTTCCTGAAATGCTACTCGAGAGCCAATAACCATAAAAAAAAAAAAAAAAAAAAATTGTAGAAAAAATAAAAACAGATACAATTAAAAAAGATAAGCAACACATTGTCTTTATTTTGCTCGAGAATAATTAGAGAAAGAAAAATAAGAAATGTTTATTCGCTTTTTAGTGAATGGAATTCCTACAGTTTGGAATGCTTCGTCTCGCATTGAACGAACGAGAATCGATCGATCTACTTTTATCATATTTTAGCGTGAAGTATAAGGTAAAATAAACGTAAAGAGAAAAAAAAAACAAGTCAGCGTTGATGACGATTGTATCGATAATAAATTAAATTGTTAACTGTAATAACATGACCTGTATACTTGTAACTTGTAGCATTATATTGATAAGATCGTGTCCCCCGTATGAGCCAAACGATTAGAATACTTATAGTGGAGCGATAGATAACGTAAAACGAAGAGAAAGGAAAATAAAAAAAATGATAAAGTCAAACGATATATGTTAATATATCAATATAGTATATGTTATACGGTCGCATCGGCTGCGTTAGCTAACGAATAAGAAACGCGAAACAGTCTGGCCAGTATGGCCATGAAACGACGAAAAAAACGTATCCATGTTCATCGTGTTTTACTTCAGACCTAAGGATACATTTAAGGATCTTTACGCTCGCACGCTTTCTGCCCATCTTAATCCCAGTGTCTCGGGTTAAATAATTAAATACTCTGTACCGAAAGGGGTGTTCGACTATCCGTACACGTTGAATTAATAAAGTAACGAGAAATGGCAAAAAAAAAGAGAAAAAAAGAGAAAAAAAGAAAAAAAAGAAAAAAGAAAAAAAAAAGAAAAAGAAACTTTTTATTCAGAAGTTGCAAGCGAATTGTTTTTCAAGATATTAACGCGAATAAAGTCGAACACCCCACTGTCAGTCAGTATAGTAACGGTAAAAAAATGTATCAGGCCAAAGCGCATTGTCTCTACCTTTAAGGTATTCCTTAAGGAAGTGTCGAAACTAGATGTAGAATCAAGAAAGGAAAAAAGAATCGGAAGAAATAATAATAATAAAAAAAAACAGAATATGATAAAGAGAGAGAGGAAGGAAAAGAATAATTATATAGGAGAATTAAGCACGAAAAAAGTTAAGAGCGAAAAATATTACAGAGAGAAAGAGAGAGAAAGAGAGAGAGAGGGAGAGAGAGAGAGAGAATTGTTGTCGCGATAAATATTATAATATTATACGCGTTTACCAATAGTAATGATTTCGTGAACGATGATTGATGATAATTATTATTATTAATTATTACTATTACTATTACACACAGACATATACACACACACATATACAGAAAGAGAGGAGATATTGAGAAAGAACACATATTTACATACTATTTTGTATATATATATAGGTATATATACATTCTATATGTATACTATATACTATGTATATGCACATGTATATATATGCTATCTATATTACTCATTGCAACATTATATGTATGTAGGCGCACTCGTATGTCTGCTCGTGTAAATGTATACCTTGAAAAAGCAGGAGAAAATATGTTGATATCGGGGCGTATGTATTTTTTTTAAAAGTATGTACATTTTGCATGCACGACCATTCGTGCACGCGTAATGTCAACGTATTAACGTTTATGTATATTACACGTGCGCGCGCGCACGCACACACACACACACACACTTCCATACACACCACAATTTTCTTACATCTTTTTTGGTTTTTTTCTCGAGGAGGGAGGGGAGGGGGTGTAAGAAATAAAACGTAGAGGGTGGAAAAACGATATTCTTGAAAAAAACCCGTCAATTGATGTTCAGAGATCGTAATTCGCGATTAAAAATTTAAAAAAGAACAATAATAAATAAATAGATAAATAAATAAATAAATAAATAAATAAATAACATTAAGCATGAATAATAAAAAAGAGGGAAGGTAAATGGACGGAAAGAAAGAAAGAAAGGAGGTCGTTACGGTAGGAAAGGAGCGAAAGTGTACGAATGAAAGAGAGGGTAATTAATTCTGCTAATTAAGGAGGCTGAAACAGCATACTCCCATTATTATCCTAGCAAATTGCAATCAAAAATTTGGATCTTTATTTTTTTTGTACGAATTTAATCAATTTGTGTATCGATGTTTTAACAATTGCTTAGGTTTAACTATATATTTCTTGGAGACAGAACGTAGTCTTACCTCCCTAAACGATATTTAATGTGTGGTACGCATCGTTCAACGGATAACGTCGAATCGGATCACGATTATTCGGTCGAATCGCATTAATCGGTTTGCCTTCGTTGTGTTATTAACGAGCCATTATGCCGTTTCATTCAATGTAGTCTAAAAAATAACATACATACGTGTATCTATACACGCGCAACATTGGCTATGAACACGCGCGGAGTCCATTACTTTTGCATGCGCTATTCAGAGTCGACACGCA
The DNA here is from genome assembly GCA_019453375.1 of Ctenoplectra terminalis. Lineage (NCBI taxonomy): Eukaryota > Metazoa > Arthropoda > Insecta > Hymenoptera > Apidae > Ctenoplectra > Ctenoplectra terminalis. The sequence goes on along the minus strand of SMSQ01020751.1, from coordinate 147,651 downwards.
AAGTTGGACAACTGCTACGTTACGTATAAAGAAGCGTTCGGGTTTGCTACATGGTACGCTATTTTCAGTTAACACTACATCTATTATTATTGCTTTTTTAGTTTTACTACTATTATCATTATTGCAATTCACCATCATTCTTTGCAATATTTCAATTAATCTGCTATCTGTTTCTAGTTTTTCTGTTTTCTTTTTTCTTTTTTCTTTTTTCTTTTATTAACCTTACGCCAGGGGTAAATTGTTTTAAGTGTTTAAGCTACTGAAAAACCATAGTAGTGCAACTAATGACAAATTTTGCAAGCTCAATTTTCGAAGATAGGATCATATTCATCGTGTTTGTCTTCACATTTGCAGTCGCGAACAATTTGTACGATTGTCACGTTCGTCTAAACGTACCATTTAATTTACCCGTACAAATGATGTGATAAATTGAGGGATAACGAATAGTTGTAAATCATGTTAAGTCAAGTTGTTAGCAGACAGTGATACGGTTCATAGATTTCCTTATTCTTGAATGAAAAAAAAATCGTTGACAAAAAAAAAGAAAGAAAAAAAATAGGTAAATAAATAAACAGAAACAGATGATAAAAAGCAATGAAATCGAAAATGAGATTTCTATTATTCGCAAACTTCATGTTTTAAGATACGTTTAGAGTTAAAAATGAAAACGAAAACGAAAACGAAAACGAAAACGAACCGCAATCGAGAGGGAAGTTGACAACATGTTTTTTAATCGTTCGTAAGAATTTCTCGAATAACCTATACCTCATCGTAATTAATGAACAGTGATTTTCAACGAGGCGGCAGCTGCTTCTTCTTTGTTCCTAGAGTTGCTAAATATGTCGGTCTTTCCGTAATAAGTCCTTCGCTCGTTAGCTGATATCGCAGGCAGCCAGGTCGTCGATAATTATCGATGTACATATTCTACTTTCACCCGGGTGTAATATACACGCGTTTCGTTATGAATTACATACTTAAATGGTATTATTCCTCTAAAGATGTTAAGAATTATTAACCGCTAAGGGATTAACGTATTATGAGATTTTCACGCTATGGTTAAGCACATACATACATACGCGTTCGCATCCATTTTAATGCTCTTTTCTATTTCTGCGGTCGTGAGTTACTGAACAAATCAAAAGACAAGAAAAAATAATCGAATAGCCTATAGTAATTTTGTACAATCGAACGTTTATTCGGTTGATAAGTTAATGCTTAATGTCACTTTCTCAGATCGCACGTAAGAATAGGTATATTTCTTTTCTCTTCTGTTTTCTCCGTTTCTAAAAAAAACCAAGCGTGTCGTCTGAGAGAACGATGTTACGAATTAAGAATCAAGACGGAACGTTTCAGACTGAAATCGTATCGATTAAGAAGAATTCCTCTCGCCTTGATTTTCAAGCATAATTTGCAGAATCGCATAATCACGTGGCAAATTGTTTAGAACGGTGACGAGAAACTTACGGTAGCTCACGTTCAGACCGTTTTCTCTTAAATAAGTCAGCCTTTAAGCAATTCGGGACCCGAAATAAACATTTTTCAATTAAGTGCTAGTTAATTGTAATCATAATAATTCCTAGAGATATCGGGAACGGGCAGAAGTACAACATAAGAAACGACTGAATCGAAGGAGTTGAAAATTGGGTGGAAAGGACGATAGGTACGGAGACGTAGAATTTTTCAGTAAGAAAGAACCATAAACGAAGCCTTAGAAACGGTACTTTTACTCATTGTATAGAATTTACTGGTTAATATATTTAGACGATACGTCCAGATCAAAGAGATACAAAACTTATTAGATTGTTATTACGTATATTAATCGATTAATTAATTAATTAATTAATTAATTAAGGAGTTTAACGTAATAGTTAATTGCCGAATTAAACAAATAGTCGTTCTCGAGTTGGTACACATTCACGCAGACTTATCTTTGTATCAGCTGAATTCGTGTCGGAATAAGTTCATCCTTCCATTTAATATTCGCCACGATAAATGTCGCTGTGACGAACGTGACTTTCCTGCGATAAGAATTTCAATATTATTCCGTGTCTTTGAATTTGCAAATGTGACGACCACAAGGATATTTTTTTTCTTTCTTTTAGCATAGGAGGCACACAGGTCATCGCTAGGGTCGTGATTAAAAGAAGAAGAAGAAAAATTAAGTACACGATATAATAGAGTATTCGGAGATTTGTAACGGACAAGTATTTTGCTTGACGAACGTAATTAAAAGATCACTTTATCTTTATAGAGACTAGTATATAGTATATATAATATTACACACGCACGCGCACGCACACACACGTACACACACGTACACACACACACACGTATACACACACGCACGCACCTTTATACCAATTCGACTATAAAATCGGCATACACGATGGTACGATACGAGATTTGAGATAGTATTTACGAGTCCTGTATGCGCATGCATTAATCTTTTTTACCATAATATTAACTGTTTGTACTTTAACGAGTAATAGTTAATGTTTCGATGTGTATCTATGACGTACGTAGAAAAAGAGGAATCGCGTTTATAATAGTAACTAAAATGGATGAGAAATCAGGGCCGGCTGGTGGTTGGAACGAATTTTGTATATCTCTTCGTATTGTGATCCACATTTGAAATTCCTTAATTTGATTTGCTAAGGTTAATTTTAACGATAGAAATTAGTTGTTCCATGTAACGTTATGTCCTGATTCACGACTGAACGTTAAACAGGATGGGAATAAGTTGTTCATAAAAGGCTGAAACGAACGAAGAAATTCACTTCGCTCGTTCCAAGCGTGTGAAGTGTTCCATAAAACGGTCCTAATAAGACTGACGATCTTGGACAAAAAGAAAACCAAAAGAAAGAATATTATGTGTTAAACAAACTGTACAGTAAATATGTTGTATCGTAAATTAATTCTAACAGTAAGTCTTAATTTTTCACGTTTAGAAACTATACTCGTTGCTTGTTTAACCATATTTCAATCAAAATACGTCCAACGACCACTGTCCCTTAAAAGGGAAACAGTTTAAACAAAAAGAGGATCCTTTTTTTCGTGTAGGGTAAAGAAAATTCTTCGATCAAAGTTCTCTGAATAAATATCAAATAAAGAGGCCAGGGTTCGCATCAAATAAAAAAGGAAGAGTAAAACTATAAAAGATTGTAAATCAGTGTACCTTAACCGAAAGAAAGCGTTTCTGCTTTTTCTCATACGAACAACCTATCGATTTGGAAATATTGCCTTGTCATTTTAGGCTTAGGATTATAAATGTGGCGAAACAAAAGGAGAAAACAACGTTGATAAAACTATTAAAGATAAAAGAAGTGTCAAAGTACTGCTACGATTTATCAAACTATTTACTATTTACGACTAATAACTTAAACGAGAAACTGTACTGTTGTTATTATTTTCTATCGTAATTAATTAATTATCACGGATTATGAGCAGTGGCTTTACTATTTTCTCGAATAAATCTATATCTACAGCTTTTCGAGCGCGTATCAGCGTATCGGCGTAGCTTAAGTTTATAAGAGAAAGTGAGAGGGATACGTAGCGTTTAATTAAATCATTCGACGCGACAGTGAGAATACAAGAGGGGGAGAAAAACAGATGAAGAGGTATCGAGAGAGGAAGGGTGAGCAAGTAAGCGAATGAAAATGGGAGATAATTTAATTGGTGTTGCGCGAGAGAAAGGGAGTGAACGAACGAACAAACGAGTGAGCGAGCGAGCGAACGAATGAACGAACGAACGAACGAACGAACAAGTATTTTCAGAGAGAAAGGGTGTGGACAATGTGAGAGATACAAAAACAAAAACAAGAATAAAATGGGTTGCAGCTAACGTAACAAATAAGAAAGATGGACGAGTAAATAGATAAATAAGCGTAGTAATCAATTTAAACAGCTAATTATTATATTTAACGCGCGAGGTGTTGACTATCAGGTCTCGCGGCCACGAAAACTCCTCGAAATACTAATTAGAAATGAACGCTGTTTTTAAGGTTATTGTCGACTATCATGTTTGTTATCTTAAATAATAGTTAAAGGCTATCTAACATTTTACGGTCTAGTTTATTATTCGATAGAGAATTAAAGAAAAACTTGTTACCTCCGCCTAATGATAGATTATACGAATCGACAAGATAAATAAAAATAAATAAATAAATAAAAAAATAAAAAAAAGAAAATGCTAAGACGTAAAATCGTAGCTGGGTAAGTGCGACTTGAAAATAAGCTAAGTAATTAACGAAATAGAATTTCACGGGGTAGGAGATTGATCAATAAATACTCGAAAGTACACCGAAAGTGCTATCAAGGAAACTGGAATCGATCGTTTTGTTCGAACGATAAGGAATCGTTGTGTACTCCTAAAGGAGAACAAACAGTTCGTAATTTCTCGGTTGTGTCGTTGCGAGAAGAGAGCCCTTTCTAGTTTCTTATTTTTTTCACCTCTTAATCGTAGGGTTTTCACTTGTCATTATATTTTATCACCACTTACCGTAGCTTTATTTTCTTTCTACGCTGCTTTCAAATATTGAATAGTGTTTCGATGAAACGGCTGGCTCTTAGAACGTGTCTTAAAACCGCACGGCCGACGGTCGTGCGATTCTAGTAATCGTAAGGAGGAGAAAAGGGAAAAAGTGTGGAGATGCGGTGGAGAGATTGAGTACGTGAATCAACTGAGTGTGAATGGTATGAGGATGAATGAGAAAATCCGAACGATGTTGTAGGTAAATCGATACAATTATTGATTAAGGGATAAGTTTTGTACAAATGTATTATAAATTAATGATTATCTTCAGAGTACCTTATACGCAGAAAGATGAGAGAAAACTAAATCGAAGCTTATCTTGACTTAAACACACACATACACACACACACACACATATATACACAATATTACGTAGAATTTTCTCCACCCCCGTTTTTATACGGTTGAACATTTTTGGACGAGATCGCGGAACTTTTCTAGGCCGTGCTTTTACGGGGACAGAGCAAGCGTAGGATCAATAATTAAGGTATCGATTAATTATCTAATTAATTAATTAATTAAAGCGTATAATCTCGACATAAGAGACCGTTGCGTAGGGAAGTATTAAAATAGAGTGAAACGAAGATATTTTTAATGAAGCAAACAAATGCCAACCATTGTGTTCTCGTGAGAATTATAATTGTTCCGTAACTCTTAAGTGAAAAAGAAACGCGTATCTAAGTCGTTGATTAGTCGTTGTAATTTTAATTCTTTTGTTAGAAACCAAGGTGTAATAAACGGGCGTATGAAAGGTAGGGAGAGAGGGACTGAGAGCTTTGTTAAGTTGCCAACTAATCGCTGAATTGAACCAAGTTAAAAGAAAGAAAGGAAATAAATAATAATAATAACAATAATAAAGAAGAAAAGAAAGGTGTATTGACGAATGAATTAAATCGAGTGTGTGTTTTACGACAAATGTGTTAAAAACTGATGATATAGTACGTTTGCGACAAAAACAAATTGCAAAACAAGCATGAATCTCTTGACTGTAAAAGAGTGCATCTAATGACTAAAAGGGAGCGATCGTTGGAATGCTTTGCGAAGAAGGGAGGAAAAGAGACGAACCGAGTGAGTGGGATTCGTGTGTAAGTTGAAGTCTGTATAATTGTGAGAAGAGAGCGTGTAGACATAAATTTTCGACGTTCAAACGACAAAGACACACAGTGACGCTGACAAGATTTCTAGTAATACAATAAACATAGTTTGTACGCGATGTACAAGTGGCGACATTTAACGCCGAACCAGGTTTAAGGTTTGCCAAATCTTTAATAAGTAAACAAAAAACGAAAAGAAAAATAAAAAAAAGGAATACAGAACCCGCGAAACAATATAAAGGTTTAAGATGCATTACTTATATAGTGCATAGGGAATCATAGCTAAACCGATAGTGCTTAAAATGCGACGATGTGATGAAAGTGTCGATGCAATATTTCCAAATCGTACCGAAAAAACCTCACTACCTAAGGTTTTCGTTAGAAACTTTTTCTAACGATTAACCGAACGTTACAGAATTTTTTAGATATATCGGGTCAAGCTGAACAGAAGCGACACTTCAAAGATTCTGCTCCCCCTTCAAATAGTTTCTTAACTGGTACATGATTATTTTTTAATTATAATATTTTACGATTTTATTGATCAATTTGTTGTTGATCCTAAATTTTATTCTCTGGCCGTATACATATAAATACGTGGCATACAGTGAGAAAGGGAAAGGGAGGAAGTGACCGTGATCAACGAAAAGTTCGAACAATAGTTTAACAGTGGACTACTAACGGTCGTTGTGTAATTTTAGCAACGCTACTTTATTCGATAAGAATAGGAGAATGATTGGCAAAGAAAAGGGTCAAATGTCGTTCCGTGTGATTCTTGCATCGATTCAGAACAATCTATAGGTGTAATTGTTCTGCAGTGTTTGACAGACCACTGAGTTACACCTTACAAACGAGAAGAGGAAAAAAACCAAATATACACGTGACAATGTCCCTTTCTACTTTTGTGATTCGCCATTATGTGTCAGAGAAAATAAAACTCACATACGTACATCGTACTGTTTGTCTGACAAAATTCGGGTGGAATAAAGTAACAGATAAAACGAGGAAACGAGTCATTAAAAAAAACACGTTGATATGGTTGCTCGATAACGAAGGGGAGCGGAAAATACCAAGAACATCAAAGAATCCAAGTCTGCACGAATATTTTCATTAAAGAAAACGAAATACAGAATACCTCAAGTTTGGTCTTTAATACTTTTTGTGTTCCGTTAAACTGAAATGAGAAAGGGTAACGAGAAAGATACGTTCGTTAAGAAAATGTTAAATTACGATATCAAAGTTTCAGCAATGTCTAATTGGGGTGGGCAGAATTTCTATTCATCGGTTGCTAATTTCTGCTTTGTTTTCACACAATAAAATACCTCTTTTTTTTTAATCTACAACTTTCAATCCTATCCGCTCCCCTAATTCCCCAAATGATACATCAAACAGTACTAATGCTATTGTTACTGTACTGGTACAATTACAATTACTATTACTATTAGTACTACTATTACTACGACTACTACTGCTACTGCTACTGCTATTGCTATTACTACTAAATAACTACTACTACTGCTACTACTACTACTGCTACTACTACTACTACTACTATTACTACTACTATTACTACTACGACTACCACCACCACCACCACTACTACTACTACTACTACTACTACTACTACTACTACTACTATTACTACTACTACTACTACTACCACTACTACTACTACCACTACTACTACTACTACTACTACTACTGCTACTATCACTACTACTATTACTACTACTATTATTACTACTATTAGTACTACTACTGCTATTACTATGATTATTATTATTATTAATTATTGTCATTACTATTACTACCACTATTATTATTATTATTATTATTATTATTAATATTATTATTATTATTATTACTATTACTATTACTATTATTCAAATACACATATACACACATACCCACATACATATATATATATATACACACATATTAATATACTTAATGGTGTTTCTAGTGGATTAATTGATTAATTGATACTTAAGATATATTAATAATAATATAACGATTATAATGATGATGATGATGATAATATACATATATATATAATATAATATACATATATATATGTGTATATATGTATCATTATATATATAATTATATATGTATATATATAATGATATAATGATAAGTTGGTATGCTGATAATTATTATAACGATATAATTATAATATAGAAAAAAGAGTGGATCATTATTCGTACAGTACATACTGGTATAGATTATGAAGATGATTAAATAGAAAATGCTATTGATGAAAAAAAAAAAACAAAAAAAACAAAAAAAAACAAAAAAAACGGTTCTTGTCAATCAAATCCAAACAATCTTCTCCCTTCATCTAAAATTAATTTTCGTATTAAGTAGTTAATTTTATAATCTTTTCTTTATTCATATAGTTGAGAGACTTAAAACACTGCACAGTTAATGCTGTTACCATTTGATATTTTTTAAATGTTCTACAAACAGCTTACAAGGAATGTACACAACTGTGATGATTCAGTTGTCTTAAATCGTTAAAAAGATCGTATAAAAAATATTTTGTGCATGAGTGGGCGTGCGAATGGATGCGAGCATGCGAGTGCAGATGAATAGAGTGTGCTACTTGCGTCTAATTGCTTCGGTAGCTACGCCTTTTTGTCGTTCGCTCAAAATGTTGTTGGTTAATAATTTTAGCCTAGATCCTTCTACTTTCTTTTTGTCGCTTCTGTTTTGCAATTAGCTTAGAAAGCACACGAAACATCTCCATTTTTTAAACGAGTTTGATTTGTAAAAGTTTCGCGTGAATTTTGGTTGCTGGTTTCTCTTTAGTTCCATTTGATTTTCTTTGCAAATGAATTTTTTTCATCTCATACAATTGGTATGCAAACGTAAATGGTTTTATTGTCTAGGATTAAATTACAGAGGTGGTCCACTGTTTCAACGAATACTTTTCTTTTTCTCTTTTTTTCTTTTTTTCTTTTTTTTTTCGTCATTTGCGGAAACGTTAGAGACGAGCTTCTCATTGGTGCAGTGTTTTATGCGCGTCCCAACGTGTTCGCCACATCTCCTCGAAACTGAGGTAAAATATATTCACTATATTAAACGTTCACGAGATGTATGGTGAGACAAATCTCGCGAAAGCCGAATGAATATGTATTGAAAGATTCTCAGGTTCGAGGTAATTTGGTGTTCCTCTATTACTTTAGGGGCCAACCATATTTTAACTTGTGTTTAATCGGTTCTTAATTTATAATCACAAATTGTAAATTATTTCAAAATTTACGAAATACTTTACATTGAAAATTAAATAACTTGCCCCTTTAGTATTTTTATGTTCATCGTTATATCTTTTTTTTAAATTAGGCTTCGTATCTTTTAAGTTGAAAAAGGTAAAGATAATTTTTACTTATCGCGGTGTACGAGATCATTGAAGTTGTTTCCAGTCATATTCTCGCGTAGCTATATCATTCTCAACTCGCATTTTCACGCCTGGCGTATGGCGTGTTTAGGGCGGCCCGCACCACCTAATTGCCTCCTTTATTTCCCGCAGACAACACCCCGATCCCAAAGTTCAAAAACAATGAAACTGGAAGTCCGACTTTCATTCCAAATGGAGACGCAGCCCCAGGTCCCCAACGATTCTCCTTGACCCAGCATACGAATTATCATCCTTATAGGCGCTAAGAAATACCGAACCGATCTACCAAAAACACAGATCAAGCGTCTAGGTATTTTAGAAAGAAAAAAAGAAGGAAAAAAAACTTATGAGAATAGAGAAGAGGGAGGTTGGCGACGCTGTGATGGAGGAATATGTGGTGTCAGGTGAAAAGAAAAGCGGTAATAGGTTTCGATGGAAAACACACTGGATCGTTTTTGAAAGCGGCCATCATCCCTTTTCGCTCTCCTATGCCTGAATTCACGTCCATGTTTTGATATATTATTAAGGAAAAATTGATTTTATATTGGTCATTTTTGGTCATTGAGCCGGACGATGATTCGTAAATAGCTCGTAAGGCGATTTATCTATTAAGGATTTATATAAGTTACGTGCAAGTGATGGTGTGCAAGCATGCGTCCTTTTAAAAATTAAGATTATTTAAGGCTTATCACTTAGATCCAATATTAAACTACTAAACTACTTATTAATTTATATCTGTAAAGTTAGCGCAAAATGGAATCATGGTATCGGTAGTCTGCAAACCTGTTTAGGAAGATAACAACCTACGAAACATTCATTGAAATTTAGAGTAGAGTTCTTTATCATACTTGAACTTAAAAATGCGTAATTTTTTTTTTTCCAGAACATTTAATGTTAAGTTAGTTCCTGCGTCAATTCTAAATCAAAATAAATTTTTTAAAATAAATGTCTATTTCATATATATGGATGGGCGTATTGTTTGAACCAAAAACGTTTTCTTTAAAATTCGTGTCATGTGTAGCAGACCACCGAGTCTCCCTAGAGTTGTCCGGTTAAAATTAGTCATAAATTTTTGTTTATTAGTCTCGTAGTTGCTTGATGCTCGCGATACATAGCACTAAGTATTTTCATACTAATCATTAAGGCCGCGATAGAAGAATGAAATTTTGTACTGAAAATTGTTAAGAGAGAAAGAAAGGGGGGGAGAGAATTGAGTGAGAAAAAACGAGCATAGTGTTACTTCTTGGTTTTATCTTGTATATTTAGGTCGTCGGTGTTTAGTTGATAAGCACTATACAATTAAAATGATTCAGGACGTAATACAAGCTTTTCCTACTTGCACGTTATGAGATATTTTTGATACAATTTCGTTTGTTGCACGATATATTCATTTCTTTTTTTTTGCTATATATTAATTGTGGATTAATTCTAGTATATCGACGACATTAATATTCTATTTTTTTTACGAATTTTATATTAAATGTATTTTCGGAGCTTTGTTAAGATTTCAGGCCACAAATCGATCTTCCAACATCTTCCAATTGCTTTCCATGTTATTGATACCGTTTCACTTATATATTTTAAAGTCCATACGTGCTTCAAACATGCACTTTGCTCGATCAAATTCAATTAATCTAGGTAAATCCTTTTCATTCACGCGTGGCCCCTTCTTCGAACGGCAATATCATTTCGTCCCGGTGACCTAAAATTATCCTTCATCACAGTCTGGTCTCTAAATCTGCAGTTCCGCTCTACACCTGTACGAAACTGCATCGGTTCGATAATCAAAGAGGTTAACTGATTTTTCAATCAATATTGTTACTATTTCATTTCATTGGAGCCAGAGAATCATGTAACTTCAACTCTATTCTGTGGTCAACCTCTTGGATCATCTTCGTGTTCAGCAATGTACCAACTCAATCGTTACTAACTCAACGCGTTACTGGTTGTCTATATATCCATTCGGTCCCTCATTATGTCCTTGGGCCGCGTCCTGGCACACAGTACTACGTTCTTTTATACGATTCTAACAGGCACCGAATACGGACCTTCAAGACTAGAGAACGTTCCTGCTGCCCCAGGAACCAACAACTACAGTGGCGGTGGAGCCCAAAGGGGTTACACAGGATCCTCATCCAGCTCTAACAATTATCATCCTTACCGTCGCTAGAAATGGATTCCGATAAATCCTCGCTGTTTGCGCGAGGTTTCGTTTCTTCCTTTCTCAATCATCGATGATTACTATATCATACACGTTGCGCTTACACTACACTCGCATATGACACGTAAACGTGAATGCATTCTATTTTTCGCCGGGGTGTATGTATATGTATGATAATGAAAATTATAAAAAAAGGAAAAGAGACAAGGATGATTTTTGTACGTTTTTTCTCTCTCGAAGAGCTATGAACAGTAGAAGAACAACGGTGTGAGTGATAGCACACGAGATATATATATATATATATATATATATACACACACACACACATATATATATATATATATATATATATATATATATATGTATGTATTTTTTTTGTAAACGTATTGAATACTTTTCTTTTTGCAAATTGAGTCTGAAAGCAATAAAAAAAAGTTCCAGAGTGTGTCGTGAGAAACTTGCCACTTAGATGAGTTGAGAGAGAGAGAACGCGAGAGAGGAGAGAGAAATATTTGCGGATTAAAGGATAAAACTTCTTGGTAGCTGCTGGGAAAAATTATTAGGAGGAAGAAGATGAGGTGCTTGTCAGGACACAGTGAAAAGGCACCAAGGACCAATTTTTCTACACAATCAACGAGCGGTTGCTTCGTACTCGACTCAAAGAAGATCGTCTTCGACGAGGTTGCGCCACAAAGTTTTGACGTCGTTTTGGGACCTAAAGTCTACTCTTAAGAGTACGCGATAAGGAGTCTTTAAATCGACAAGAATTTTCTGTCAGGCTGTGTCGATCAACCAGTTAAATTAATTTTCTTCTTAAAATAAAAGATATGTGCGAAAGTTTCAGTCGGATCGATCTATAGTCTGTTTTTTTTCGCTTTGCGAATGGGAAAAATAGGAGCAAGAAATGTTTCGTCAATGATGTAGAGTTTAAGTGATTGACATTTTTAAATATTAAGAAGTTAAGTATTAGCACTTTAGTTGTTAATTTGTTCGTCTAAAATGGAAAGCGTTGTGGGTATTGTATGTTTTAGATTTAAGAATTTTATACATTCAAGTCTTCGTTTTACCATTAGCGACAACAAGCGATCAAGCACATCGAAACATTAGTTTTGCGATCGAGGTTCTTTCGATGTTCTCTTTTTTCATTTTCCCTCCTTTATTTAGTTAGGAATAAACGACACTAGACAAGTAGAAAAAATATGTACCTTGAAACAGTGATAAAATCGAAACGTTGCTAACGTTTTTTTTTTTTATTATTTCGCGACGAATCATTCGATGAACAAACACGTACGGAACGATATTGTTGCTTCATTAACTTTTTTTCTCCTTTTAATTTAGTAGTTGCTATCGATGACCAAAAAAAATAAATAAATAAATAAAAAATAAATAAATAAATTGTTTCAAAGATGAACAAGAAACCTAATTCTTTGTTTTTTTCAATTTCTGCCGTAGGAAGTTTATTTCCTAGACGTCCTGTTCATTTTTCTGACTGGATGACGCGAGGCTTGTGGACTTGAGGTAAAAAAACAGGAAACGCGTGTTTAGCTGCGGTTTCCGCTTAACGGACCGTGAAAATTAAGGGATACGTCTCTGATTAATTTATGTAATCAAGTCAGTCCTTTGTCCTTAATTCAATGTTTTGTCTTACTTTTCTGTTTTTTCTTTTTTTTTTTCTTTTCTTTCTCCACCTTTTTTTTTACATCTATACCTTTCCATTTGTCATCTCTATTATATACTATTTTGTGTATTACTTATGTAGAATCCTCTTCTTCTTTCGTTTCGAGAGTTCTTCTGGATAATATAAATATATATTATACAACATACCGATTGATCGAAACACAAGTTGTTCTGTACGTGATACTGATATAAACATACTGTTATAAGAATAGTTATGCTCCTCGCTCCCCACCCGTGGTTTTCAATTTGAACAGGGAGATGCGATCCATGTTAATATTATTCACATGTATCAGAGTTGAAAAAGTTTTATGCGTTATAGCTGGAGAAGAAGTAAAGAAACAAAAAAATATATTTTTTTTTGCGGTTCGAGGACAGAAAGGAAAGCACAGCACGAAAGAGGCAAACGAGTTAAAATTGCTCGGGCAGTATACATAGCTCTGTCACACGTTTTATGCGAGTTGGTAGTTTCGTCCACATTTAGAATAATGTGTAATTTAAACAAATTCAAGTAAATGGACTCTATTATTTACGCAAGCGCAGGTAACGATTAATATTTGTAATTTATTAGTTGTGCACACCTGTGAGAGTAACTGTATTCGAACGTATATTTTCGTATATTTGGGAAATTGGTACGATAGTGTATAAATTATAGAAAAATTATAGAAATACCTGTAAATTTTTTGTTTTGTTCGATACGAAAAAAAAGAGACGAAATAAAAAAACGAAAATCTAAAAATGATACTCACCCATTGCACTTATCGTCATTGGCTCGCGTACTTGTTCGTTACGCAACGAGACATATGTATGACCATTTATTTTTACATATAGGCGTTCGAGTACAAAGAAACGAATGAATAGAGAACAAAAGAAAAAAGAAAAATTTAATGAATGGCATGTTACGAAGACGTGAATTGATGAAGCCGTTGTAATAATGATCATAATAATTAATTTACGATAGGGATTAATTATAATATTAAGGGTTAAGAAGTCTTGCGCGAATTTATATGTATAATTGATGATACCATACGATTATGGTAATTAATTGCCGTTGACGGCATTCGGGGCCCCCTTTCTACCATCGTCGCTGATAGCTATTATTGATTAGTAATGATATAATAATAATAATGATGATAGATATCGTCCACGATAATTGTGTTATATATATATATATATATATATATATAATAAATATAATATATATATATATAACATACGTAGCGAAGGTGAAAGCAGTAAGGAATGCATTCTTTTATAACGTAGAAGTAAATGAATATTTCGTATGGATTAATAAATATTCACATTTTAATAGAAAACTCTGTTTAGGGTTCTTCTCCTGATCCTTATTCTGCCAATCACCTTTCCGTTCATCCCTTGCTGTGTCCAGTTATCCAGCGACAGCTGATCCAGGAAGTGAAAAGGTAAGGTACCTTTTTAATTTGGAAATATTTTTTTTATAGGTTTATAAAATATTGAGATGTATTAAGCAAGTAATCGTATGAACTTGTTAGGTGGAACAAATTTATTACATTGAGATTAAATTCGGTAAATTTTTAGTTCGCTAAATTTTTATTATTTAAAACTATAATTTTTATGGTTGAAGGTTAATTTAGAAATATCCATAGATCTTTAATTACGCGTTTATTTCGATGTACACGATCTTCGGATATGTAGATTGTCTTTCTCGAATTGTACAGTGATTGAAAACTTTGAGACATGTTCTCTTTGCTTTCTGTCTAATCTTAATTTCTTTGATTCGTCACATCGAAAACCTTGTAAACCTTCCTACTGTCTTGAAACGTACTCCAAGGTACCCGTTACATTTACGTACTTACAGTTTAAATTTGAAATTGATTTGTACAATCTTGGAGCGATAGAATGAACATTAAACTGAATCTAAAATGGAATGGGACGGCTTCAAACGTTGATAATCTATTTTAAGTAACTTAGAATAGAAGCTATAATTATGACGATTTAGAAGGCTGGGATTTTTCAAAAATATATGTATATAAAGAGTCTTTCGATTCGCGTGGATAAAATGTTTGGACTCTCGTACGAAATTTGTACATTCGTTTACAGTTTAAATGAAAAAAATTCCGATCAGTTTTCAGAATACATCGAAAGCTTTCGTTGACGTAGAACTCGTTTCGTTGCGTTTTCGTATGCATACGATAATTCCATTATGAAACATAATTCCATATTAAACGTATCGTAAAAATGTAAGATCATCGTCCCTACAGATATGTTACGTCTCGAGTGTCGTTAAATTCTCTACTAAAGATCCTTGGAATTTTTTACAATTTTGTTCTTCAAAGGGAATCGTAAAATATTAAGTTTATGCGATTGAACATTTATGACAACGTTGTTTGTTCGACTTTATTTTTCCTTCTTTCTCTTGATCCATGTGTTTACGAACGGATTCTGCGATCATTAATTTGAAAAAAATTAAAATAAAATTATTTCGTGAAGTAAATGTTGTAGAATAGAATAATTTTCAACAAATCTCACCAGCAATTGACGTTTTGTCCACAGCAGAAAGTGCATCGCAAAGTTCCTTTCCTATAGAGACATCAGGATTCAATCCTGATGTCCAGATCATCAGCATCCGAAAACCGTGCTCCTTGTAACTCGAAGGACCTATGAGAGGAGCTTTATCGTCCTTTTCATAAGGCTGCTCTTGGTTTACGAAGGGAACATCGAGGAACAAAATATTTCGAAAGCTACGGTTCATCAACGAGTCGTTTCATCACCGTCGATGCTCAATAATTTGCATTAAGAAATTAGGTTTGTGCCTCGATGATTATTTTGTATCTTTCACATTTCCAATTTGAGTTTTCCCTACACGATACATAAGAAACAAATATTTTACCCGTATACTGATGCTCGATCGCTCGAATCTGATCGTTTGTAAACGCCCAATGTAGCGCCAACTTTTTCCAATCCTCAGGACCCAACTGTTTGTACGCTAACTTCCACAGAACTGATCGAATTTGCTCTGGAAGGGCGCTATTGTTACTCGAGATACTCCCACCTTTCGATCCTTCTCGCCATCTTCTTCTAGCTGGCGTTAGATCGCGGATTTCTTTATCAGACGTCGAATCCTCCTGAAAAATATTATTTTCTTCATTCTATAAAATTTCCTATTTCCTATTTCTAACAGTTCCTATTACCTACCGGTGTGGGATAGTCCAATCGGGCGGTTTTAATTATCATGTCGACGATAGCCGTGAAACTACCCCTTGCAGCGATGTAAAGCGGCGTTCTTCCGCTCTGCGAACATCCGGACAACTTGGGTTTAACTTTATTAGCGAATATACAGGCGCCAGCCGTGTCGACGCTCCTGCCAAGCTGACGTTCTCGCAAATTTCGTTCAGGGTATCGTGCACGTCATCCTACCCGTGTAAACTTTGCTCGGGGTGGGATTCTCGTTGACTGTGTAAGCTCGTCGCACTCGTGTTAAACTCGAGTTAACATATTCGGTACAAAGAGACGCCTACTTTGAGCGCGTTCGATCGAGTCGAGGTGCCGCGTGGAACAACTTTCCCAACGGAATAGCAGAGATATCGTTTTCTAACCGTAGTTTAATGCGTCGAAACGGAAGGAACGTCTGTTATGGCATATCGAGGATTAGTTCTCCCTTAATGTTTTGTCGTCTAACATTCATTTTATCGCTTTAACCAATCCCAAGTATTATATATTTGCTTCTAATAGGAGGTAGTACGATATTTTAAAATACAAATAAATAGGAAGAAAGAAAAGAGAGGGTGTAGTAGAACGAGTCTTCACCTGTTCCCTTTGCTCGATATTCGCACCTGCTGCTAGCAATAGCTCACAAATGTCAGTGTGCCCCATTTCAGCGGCGATATGGATTGGTGATTGTAATCTCTGAAAAAATGTCACAGAGAATCGCGTCAGGGACGAATGAATACAAAAATATCTGACTGGTGAACACTATCGTACGTACCGAATTTAAGGAATTTAGATCAACGCCTTTATTTATTAGTATTTCGACCGTTTCTACTTCATTGTTCTGGCAGGCTAAGTGCAGAGGCGTGTTCCCATACTACACACATAAACCGATTCACCGTAATGGATAATTATTCGATTCCGATGAAATGTACTACCTTGAGCGTACCTTGCACTGCTTGTTGAGTGCTGCTCCGTGTTGAATTATCGAATCCAATATTCCCTTGCAACCTTGGCTAGCAGCCACGTGAAGAGGAGTGAAACCCATCTGAAAGTGACGATCCGGTACGTTGGTTAATTGGTAAGTCAGTTTGTAACGAAGATACAGTGTTGTTTACTTCGTCGGCTAATTCGGTGTTCACTCCGGCTCTTAATAGTAATTGAGCTATAGCTGTGTGCCTTGTTTTCGTTGCTACGTGTAGGGCTGTGTTTCCTTCGTTGTCCTGAGCATCAACGTTAGCACCGAGTCCTATTAGAACTTCTACCGCTTCTAGATGTTCTTCCGCGCAGGCACAGTGTATCGGTGTTTGTCCTTTCTACAAATCAATATTAATTCATTTAATTTTATTGTTTCGCACACCTGATAAGTGTATTTCATTTTGATTGGAGAAAAAATCGGACGGGATTATGGGTGAATCGACAGGGCTCGATATAGACTAGCTTTCCTGAAAGTGGAAACTCGTAAGCACCGGTAAAACGGCCCAAGTTCCATAAAATTCTCCCAATCGACTGCAGTTTGACTCATGCGGTTGCAGCTCGTACTCTTTCCTTCAGGGATTTCACTTGTCTTCGCGATAAGAAGGCAATATTGCTAATGTCGGAGACCTACAATAGTTTCCCGGTATCAAAATTGTGGGGCAGAGAAGAGAAGCGAGATCAGGTGGACCAGTTTTCGTATAAATTCAAGTTTCTTGCGTTCTTTGCGTCGTTCTTGCGTAAATACAAATATTTGCATTTTCGCATCAATTTAGGTCCGATAGGATCTCTCACGGTTAGGACATACCGAATAAACTGTTCTCGAGAAGTAGAGTATTACGTACTTACGACTTCGAAACACATGGTTNAATCGACAGGGCTCGATATAGACTAGCTTTCCTGAAAGTGGAAACTCGTAAGCACCGGTAAAACGGCCCAAGTTCCATAAAATTCTCCCAATCGACTGCAGTTTGACTCATGCGGTTGCAGCTCGTACTCTTTCCTTCAGGGATTTCACTTGTCTTCGCGATAAGAAGGCAATATTGCTAATGTCGGAGACCTACAATAGTTTCCCGGTATCAAAATTGTGGGGCAGAGAAGAGAAGCGAGATCAGGTGGACCAGTTTTCGTATAAATTCAAGTTTCTTGCGTTCTTTGCGTCGTTCTTGCGTAAATACAAATATTTGCATTTTCGCATCAATTTAGGTCCGATAGGATCTCTCACGGTTAGGACATACCGAATAAACTGTTCTCGAGAAGTAGAGTATTACGTACTTACGACTTCGAAACACATGGTTGAAACACAAGTTGGAAATATTTTTTATTTATGAAAATAATGGGAAAAAAGTGAAGATGTCACTGCTAAATCATAGTTCTCACGTTACGGTTATTTCATCATTTTTTCAATATCTACGCATTCTCATATCCAATTATAGTAAAATAACGTAGAGTTTTGGCTCTTACTTTGTCCGTGACATTTAATTCGATCCTCGGCACGTTGGAAAGCGCGGTTATCATAGCTGGATGACCAGCACTAGCTGCATGATGAAGCGCAGTTGCACCGGTACAGTCGGTTGCACCTCCGTTCAACGATTCTACAGCCTCCGCGAGGTATTCGACAACGCGAACGTTGTTGCCTCGAGCAGCACACATTAAGAGAGTGTGTTGTTTCTGTACAAAACAAGCTAATAGTTACGTATATTTCTCTCACAATTAATACCAATGCCAATATCGAATCTTTTCTTCTAAAATTTCCTGATTTTTCGACTTTCCAATATTTTATTGGAATAATGCTTGAAATTACAGCGACTTTCATTTCTTTTTTGCCAAGTTTCAACCGATTCGAAGCAATCGGAATTTACTTAATTTAAGTATTTCTTTCCCGATGTCTTACTAATTAATCAGTATTATTATGGATATACCTTGTTTATCGCTGACACGCACGCCCCAGCGTTGATTAACATTTTTACGGCGTCCCTGTGCCCGTATCGTGCAGCCATGTGCAATGGCCGTATGCCGAACTTGAGACATACCAAACAGAATTTAATTATATTTTATCAAATTTATGCAAAATGTGTTTCGTGTTTCTAGTTAAATTCAAATACCGTTCGAAGGCCAAGAATTAAAAATACAAATACACGCGGAAATTAAAAAATAATTACTCTTCGAGTGAACCGATTTATTGTTTGTTTAATCGGGCTCAAGGAGCAGAAATATTTTGTCTAAAATATTACCTTGTCTCTTGCCTCGATGTCACATTTTGCTTGTATCAACATCTCGATGATTTCCGTGTTTCCTCTGGATGCTGCCCAATGAATTGGTGTTCTACCATACTGAACAATCATTTTTCAGAAATGATTGCAGAAAAAGAAAATGTATTTACGTTTTTACCGATATATTAAGTTCCTTTTATAAACCCGAATTAAAATAATTTTATGTTGCACTGGATAAGCATAATTATTCGTCATGTATGAAACACGTGATTTCTTTATTAGTTGCACGCTTTTCCAAAAACAACGTTTCGTAGATTCTTGAGAAAGGAATGATATCTTTCAGTGACACATTCCGTTCTCGATCAAACACTTATCAAGATTAAAATAGGATTAATATTTAATTTGAATGATCAATTTTCTTAATTAAATACACTTAAATACAGTTGAGTAACGAGCTTCTAAGTAATAATGCTCCATATATAGTCAGACGTTATCACGTTATCTACTGCTTCGGGCTGTATAATGTGTTTTGCAATACTTTAATTCTCGCCAAGTGAAAAATTGGGGTAAAGCGAAAAATTCTGTTTTCAACCGAACCAATTTCTGTCTCTGTCCCGAAAAAATTCGATTTTGTGTCGGCAAACTGTATCGGGATTAAACGTAATGCGATTCGAACACGTTTCGTTTGAGCTTTTCACGATTGCTTTCGTATTGCGTTTGTTAGATTATTGTGTTGGTTGATTTTCTCAAACTTACATTATTTCTCGAATCGACGCCCACGGTCTCTTTGAGCACTTTACGAACGGTGTCCGCTTCATTTTTTATCACAGCCTCGTATAAGAGAAGATCGTTCTTAAGTACTGGTAAACAGGAATTTCTAATAAGCTTTTTTTCTATCAAGCATATTAAGAGAAAAAGAAAATAAAAAGGATGGGTTCCTTAAAGCAAATCGTATCGAATATTCTCTTTATTTTATTTATTTTATTTATTTTTTTTTCAACTTTTTCTATTTCCTTTTCCATACGATTAACTTATTTTCTATCTTTCGCTTTATGTTTTCTTCCAAAGGAATTTTATAAATCATTTTCCTTGCGTCAAAATCGTCCGAAATAAAACGCAGAAGTGTAGTATGGAAATTCTTCAAAATTTGTTCGCTTAATCGGAACGAAAGTCAACGAGAGAAAGATAAAGAGGAAAGTTACGCGAGAAAAGGAGAAAAAGTTTTTCAAGCAACATTTTTTGTTCGTTTCTTCGTACTTACTCCTAGCAGTCTTTTGATTCAACACCTCCTCCTCGATTGCCTCGTTGATATTCAAAGGCGAGACTGTCTTCGTTATTTCTTCTTTGTCCACCATTTTCTGCTTCCTTGCGTTCTTCCTCAGTCTACATGTTTACTCTCGTTACGTGTGATTATTAGACCTGAAAATTGAAACTGAATTCAATGGTGCTTTCTTTTTTTTTCGTTGCTTTCATTTCACACTGGCTAACTATGAATTATAATACTTAACTTTGCAAACTATTCGGCTTTTTATTACGCGATAAAATGAAAATCGACCCAACGTATTGCAATTATTATTTAATTTGTTATAAAAATTTGAATTATATGTAAAGTAACCTTCTCGGTTATTAGTTTTGTTTATATATATAAATGAAATAATTGTACATATGTTTGCTGTTCTCCTTCCTCGTCAATAGCTTGGCTCAGTGACCGTGTTCGAATTAACGACCTTATTACGCGGACAATCCCGTGCTCGATTCCAAAATTACATCGACAAGAGTTTCCATAGTAGTATTTTTTGTAGAACAACGATAGCTCGTCAACGAATGTTTAAGGTTAGGATCAGCCGTGAAACATCACAAAAATATGGAATGTAACAAGTACGATATGGACCTACGAAAATTCCACGTATGATTTTTTTCTATCGATTACACTGATAGTGTAATTAGAACGAACAAATTTCCCATGCAGAACACAATCGATGATACGGTCTGTTTTCTCAATGTTCTATTCATCAACGTAACAACAATATTACGTCCTATGTAGGCCAAAATCGAAACTTACGATCCTCCAGGCACCTATACGATCCACTAACCAGGAGAAGTTACCATGGCAGTGTATAGTGCAAACGGAAATATAAAAAATTTCTAATGTCCCTTTAAACCGTCAGTGTTTCTAACAACGAATACGATCTCTTATTTCAAATGCGATGCATTTTCTTCGAGACTAGTCACGCGAAGCTCGTAAAATATAATCCATGCGAACTTCACGTGTTGCAAACTTTGAGAGGCAAAAATATCGTCGTTTGAGATACGAGAGGAAGATGCCCTTTGAAAAAAAAATATATACATTTCATATGAAACATTCCTTTCACGGTTGAACACAGGTTTTGTTCGTTTCGTTTTGCTTCGCGTTCTCGACGAAAGGCATCGAATTAGTCTCGCGGATACGAACAGGGAAAATGTATTCAAAAGCGCATTGTGCTTTTTGAAGTTTTTTTTTTTTTTTTTTTTTTTCTTCCTTACACAGCACAGTTTATTCTTTTACAGGCAGAACGTTCCTATTGCGTTTTAATCACGTTCAATAACACGGGAAATGTTTACCGAATTACAGGCTTGTAGAGACTGTCAGAGAAATAAAATTCTCTGGTTGAAAATTGAACCATTTAACCTTTATAAAATAGAAACAACGTTGAACAAGGGAAAATATTTTATCAACCATTTCTGCCTGAATTTACTATAGTAGAAAAATTTTAATAAGGATCTCTTTTTCGTTTTTCATATTTTTACGATTCCTAGAAACTATTTACGATTTCAGGAAGGACTGGAACGGTCTAACATTTTTCACGCTGTAATAAGACTGAAACGTGATGTTCCAGGAAAAATTCGCAAAGACTAAATTAGTTGGATCGCTTAAAATTTATTCTCATTTTCGTTGTTTTAACTTTTCTTTCGTTTCAACGTGTAAACGATTTAGAAAGAACTAAATTAAAATCGTTTCGAAGAATTACGCTGCCAACATACGAATAGCTACAAAACCAGCGTAATAAAATATAATCTTTAACCAGGCACGATTTCATTTTTAGGTTGTTTCTACTTTAATGGGAACTTCTCCTTTGAAGTTCTCTCGAACGAAACGTTCGCTGTTCGAGACACGGCTCAAATGGTCACTTGGATTCTGGCGAATGAAGATTGTAACGCGGTTTTCATTCCAACCGTGTCTGTATATTCGACGATGACATTGTTGAAATTCAATTCTGCTGTAACTCTCGGTATCACTGATCTAATGTCGTGCTATGAAAACTTAACCTTTCGTTATTTAGTAATGATACGAAATTGAAGCAAGAATATCGCGTTACGTATGCAATTAGAGAATAATCGTGGCATTGATTCATCTGCGATTATTCTTACACATCGAACGTCAAACAGAAAAGAACGAAGCTCCTTCGATTGACCTACAAATAACTAAAATGGGACGCTGGGAATACACGTATCGACAGACCAATCCTGGAAATTGGTACATTTTTCAAGCTTAAATCTAGCTTCTGCTGACTTAACCAAGATATTACGTTTCATTGAGTACGCTCGAACCAGCGAATGTTTTAAAAGATAAACAACAAGGTAGTACCTACCTGCATCTAAACGTAAACCACTGTAATAGATTACACGGGCTGGTTCATACAGTTTTCTACGTATATCGTTTGATAAGTTTTTAACCAATATTTGAACAAATGCCTAAGCAGTCGATACACTGATTTAAAGAGCAATTAAAGAAAATTAAAGAAAATTAAAGAACACGGTAGAAACAGTTTCTACAGATATCTACAGAGACACGTCTGACTAGTTATGTACTTTTCTACTTATGTGTTTCGTGGCTCTTGAAATTTCGAGCCAAGTTATTCGATTATTGTAAGATTCGAAACAGATCATCGAGTATTTGCCGCGTGGCAAGAGGTAGGTTCGATTGATTTCTCCCCAAGAAAATAATCTTGCAGCGGAGAAAGTAATTTTTAAACGCGCGTAAATCGTTCCATCGGATCGTCGATTTCCTCCAATTAATACGGTTGAAAGCTCGGTAATCAATCAGACAGCTTTCACTCTCTGGTAACTTTTATCAGCAGTGAATCAAGCGTTTATCGTGCCATTATTCACGTTGTGTTATGATAATCTGATGGAATAATTTTGTATTCCTCATCGAGCTTGTATCGTTCGTGTCGTCCTGACATAAACATCGAGCCATTGAACATAGCTATAGTTTTAACACGAGTGTATGATAAATAACAAATTTTGAAATTGTAATTTTTAATCGAATTATTGTTTCCTATAGACCGAACACTGTTTCAAACATTAAACAGATCGTTCAAAAATAGTATTAACAGAACTTCATCAATTTATACTACAATACATTTTCAATTATATATTATTTATATAACTTCAAAATTTCATAACAGGTTAATAAAAAAAAAAATTTTTAATAGTTTAATCCAATTTGTTCTAATTTCACACACTGATTTCACTGCAATTCTAATTCGTACGAAATCCGTATGGACCCGCTTTTATACTAATATCTTTTAATAAAAATGACAAATGTTTGTAGGGCAATCGATAACGCTCACCTTTGCCAACGAACTGCTCCTAAAAATCTAAAAAAGAATTCACGAAAAAAAGACAAGGAAAGACTGTTCTCCATTTTTCCACTGGATCAATGAAGCCTGCCAACAGAAGGGTGACCATTTTAACGCTTGGTTCCACAATGAAAAGTCAAGTAATTAGCGGTAACCGGTCCTCTGTTTGCTTTCCCTTCTGTCCTGTTGGTGGTAATTGAAGAGAGAAATGGAGGACGAGCAGGACATCGAATAGAAAATGATCGTTACGTGGACGATGCCTTCGCTAAAGCGACCAGTACATATTTCCTCTACCGCGTGTATGTTAAAAATTTGATAATCTCCACCTGATTTCTGATCATCCAACGAACTTATTCCTTCTATTTTGACGAAAATATAACCCTAGCAAAAGTTATCGAATAGCCAACGCTTAATCGAACTCTTTGATTCGCGTATGCTATTCGGTGTTTCCAAGAAGCTACCAGAATTTTCGGTATCACCGTTATTACAAAAACCATTTACCCTGCGCGCACACACACAAAACGAACTTTTTCTCGCGAGTCAAATATCAAGTTAATAAAACGGGTTTCAGGCAGTAGTTCATTCTTTTTTGCTACCTCTGTGTTTCTTTTATTTTATTATTTTCTTTTTTTTTTTTTTTTAACAAGGTAGCAATTTTCAATTTCATTCAACTACCCGTATTTAATTCAGCATACTTTCGTATTGGATTTATAATTATTCGATGAGTTGTTCGTTTCGTTTCCATGACTAATTAACATTGGGTTTAAGATTTGTGCGGTTTATGAGTGAGTAATTACGCGTTATGATAAAATCGATTTTTAAACAGACACTGGGCACTGGTTTGTAGAGCGCTTTGAAATTGAAAATAACAAGGTGGAAATGGTCTGTCAAAGTTAGTAGCCGTTCGTGCTAAAAATATACGGTCACTTGAGTTTTCTGGTTCGCAGCGTTAATTCATTCTTATTTTCTAGAGGACAATGTCCGTAGCTTTTGATGAAAAATTTCATCCGTTGACGTCATCGTGAGCGTTATGCTTACGGTTTCTATTTTACCATTAATTCGTTATGCAGAAAATTTCATATATTTTTCGAGTAGAGTAGTTTTTCTACAAAACGAGATTCAATTTTTTCCACGAGATACGTTAAACGATTCGTCGAAAAGAAAAAAAAGGCTTAAAAAGGAAAGATTCAGTGGTTCAAATCACAATGAATGTTTGCGTCTCCTCAGAAAATTACCCTTGCTGATTCCTTTCAATTTTCCTCGACGATGTTGAGATCATTTTAATACTCGACAATGCTTAGTAGCTGCCTCTGACGATATATCGTGGGAAACTGACAATTTCCTCCTTTAACGCGCGATTAATTACGATTTTTTAGTGCAATCTCTTGTCCTAACGTAAACAGAGCAGAGCAGAGTTTCTCGCTAAAAACGGAGCTTATCTTAGGGAGAGTTTCATTGGTTTTGCCAATAATTAAAGCAGGACTTGCCAATGTATACGTATACATATTTCTGGCCAACTGTGTGATATCGGTGATATATTCGCGGATACAAAAATGTCTCACACTTCGATTATTGATTGAAGCTTTCAATAACGGTGGCGCGATCCGTTTGCAGGTCGAAGCCACCCTCTAATACGCGTTTCCCTCTGTTTTCTGAGAAATATTTGGTTTATCAAAAATGCTTAGTGTCATTTTAAGCGAAAATTTGGTTTGGAAGAATTTATTTATATATTTCGATGTAGTATAATTTAACCGGTTCTATTAGTTACAATTTTTAAGCTTCATAAATTTTTTTTATTTTTTAGACACCCAAATTACTGAAAATTTAGAAATTAATTTAATATTTACGCAGATTAATGGTGGTAAACGATTTTACGAATTTTTACCGAGTAAACGGATGTCGAAATAATTCTTTCACGGTGTCACGTTGCTCGGTAAAGTTAATTAGCATGGGGTTATACAATCGACGTCACTCGATTCGTGAAGAGCGAGCGGTATTAACCCAGATCATAGAATTCGGCCTAGTGAATAGTTGAGTAGTTATCGATGCATTCGCGTTTTACGGATTAAGGGAACTATGCGCAAAATAAATTGCTCAGACAACTTTCATTTTTCTAAATTGCTGTTTTCGTTTCTTTGCAAACTGCTCTCGTATTCGTAGACACGAGGGAAATATTACTTGCTATCTGTTCTGTTTAAACTTCAAGTATTTGTGTCAATTTTTGTACGAACTTTCAATTTAGCTTCCTCAATGATGGATGTTTTAATCTGTTAGAATTATAATCGTAAAAAATGATAAAATTGTATTCAGAATAAGTTCTTTAATTAATTATTGTGGGAAAAAAATAATATAATCAGATTGAAAGTTGCTTCGTTATTAGAGCAAGCAAATTTAAATGTTCTTCCGTGTGCGTCGAGGATATTTCACTTTTTTTGTATTTACTTTACTTTTACTTACTTTTTATTTTTCTTACAAAACCTTCTATCTACGCAGCTATTGGATGAGTCGTTAAATGAAACACAGAACTGATCGTAAAGCTGACATTTGCAAATCTGTTATTTTAGACACGATAATGATTAAACAACATTTTAAGCGAAATAATTTTAGAACCACTCTTCGAATTTGAATAAATAAAATGATTTTGTTAAAATTTGTCACCTCTATTTGGCGGAAACGTGTTAAACGTTAAGAGGGAAATCTACATTTTTTAATTTAACTCTTTCGAAGCTTAATTGCATTCTGTTTCCTCTTTCTGTTTTTCATTTCAGTTGTTTTACTTCATAATTTACAATTAAATATATTTTAGCACATTAAAAAAAAAGGTGAACGCTCAAAAGTGTACGGAATTAAAAAATTTTGTGCCGTTTTAGAGGAAAAAACATTGCATACGCGCATTATAATTAACAAATTGTAGAAATATGTGTGTACATATTATTAATTGCACTGTTTCAACGAACACGAGTGAAATTGAGAGAAAAATAAACTTATTGTTAGCTAAGGAGCTGGTCACGCAATGATTACCCAAGGATTTAATGATTTTTTTTTCTCGACTACATATAATCGACCTGTTGAGAGGAAAGTTAACGCTACACGTAAGAAGTTGCGCTACCTTATTTGCGAATGTAGTTTTGCGTTTAGTTACTTTCGTTTACTATGTCAGAGTTAAATAATTCTTAAAAATGGTCTTAACTGCAACACCGATTGGTTAAACATTAGTTCGGTTGATGCATTATTATATATAGAATTTATTTTACCAAATTAGGTCTTCTCTACGCTTCATTCCTTCTTGCACATTTTGAAATATTTTCAAAACAATTTGTTTACCTCTTTTGTGAAACGAAGAAGAGAACAATACGATATATGTAAGAGTGGATTCGTTTGAATTAGCTCGAACTGGTGCGTGGCGGTACTGCGTGGAGGTTCGAACGCGGAAAAGGAATATTCGCGCCTCTGTAGCCTCCACGAAATCACCAACAGGTCAGGATGCTAAGCGAGTGGGTGCTGCTGGTTAATTAACTCGTGGAACTCCCGTTGAATGGAAGACACTCTGCTGGAAATGTAGCTTTTACGTAGCTTCATTCGTATCGTCACGCCCTTTATCACCGTCTAATTGCCGTGGAAAGCAACCCTCGTGCGATTTACACCACCACTCTCCCCACCCCCTCTTTTGTATCTCTCAAACATGTTCGGTCATAATCGTTCTTTAATACCTTTGCGTATTTATAATTATATTTGTAAAAAATATAGCTAACCGTTTGTCTATACTCACGTGTCCGTAGAATGTGTTGCTGATAGCGTTGCTGAACGATGATTGCAGGTGTTTGTGCGAAAAAATCGACGTTCACGGCACGAAGGGCGGCATGCTACTGGCCGAATCATCCCCGTTTTGCCCCTACTCACCCCATTATTAGGTCGACGGCAGCGCAGCTTCGTGGTGGTTGCAACGACTATCATAAATGCTCGCAGTAAGTCGAATTTTCAAGCCTCTGTTTATCGAGCTGATTTTTTTTCTATTTTTTCTAATCAAAATTTTCATTTCTTGTTGTTTAAAAAATGAGTAATACTTTTTTTAATTCTCTCTTGTTTATTATAAAATATTAGTCTTTAAGACAATTAATATAACTAAAAGTGAAATCTAGTTTCGATGTTTCCTAGACAAATATCGTTGTCGTTAGGACTGAATGGATTTTTCAGCCGAACGAAACTGAATAAACACAAGAAACGCGAAAGGTTTGATTTATAATTCATTCAGATACTCTGAATATAGAAAGGCTACTTTCAAGTGGCTGCACCATTTCCCGCATGGAATCTCAACGTGTTACCTCTATGGCAATTTAGGATTCGCAATCATTTATACATCGATCGCAATCTGTATTTTCAAAGTTTTCAAAGTTTCTTTAACACTCGAAGAAAACTTCATCCAGTTGGATACATAATTCTTTAGATAATCATTCATCCAGTATAATTCAATTTTACTAAAAAGCAATTCCACGTATAATTTGCACCCGTATTTCAACATTTGTACAATTAATTAGCATTAATGTCGTGTCAATCGATAAAGCAAACGCTCTTTAATAACGGGGAACCTGTTTCGCATCGTAAGCAGAGTATGTAATTCGTACTTATTTATTTATTTAATCATCCGTGAAGAACCGCTACAACTTACCATGTAGACCTTATTACTACCGTTTTTCATTGTCTCGCTGGCCAAACGTGTATTCGTTCCTTCAAAAGTAAATTACGAAAAACCAATACGGTGCGTGCTTGAATTATCGTTGCATTCATCGGTTCGGCTAAAATTGAATTTCTGAATACGAAACACGCAGCTTTACATTTTCCTTTGGCAAAATTGAAAAGTGATATTCGCAAATGTCACGCGTACCGTTGATCCTTCTTTCTGCTCACGACTAAAATATTAGGATCGGGAAATTTAATATTAATTTCGTTTCTTAAAAATTTCAATTTCATTCTCTCTTCAAGGATGAAAAATAATTGGAAAAACCATGCTAATCGTTTTCACTGACTTTTATCATTTTATCCACATATTTACGAGAATTGTTCCAACCAATCTTTCTCATAAATGTCGCTCGACTCTTGCATCAATGATCCCAATTTCTTCTTTAGCACGGATTCCATCGGTCGTTGCACATTCTGTGACAATAAACATTCGAGCGGAATTTTTCATTTAATAATATCGTGAATATTGATAACGTTGATAATATTGCGAAATTAATTTGGTGTTAAATGCATTTACGGATTAAAATAATAGAGAATATCTATTTTATATAATATGATTCATCGAAACAAGATCAATATATGCTACTCACGGTTTCTCGGATTCGGTTGTAGTCTTGATTGTAAATTCGTGGCCCGTTTTTGCGATACTCGGGCGTTTCCTTCATGCCGTGTAAAATCAATGCAAACGCTTCTATTGTGCCGTTATTCTCTTTTGGTCCGATCTGTTGAGGTATAAACGAATCTAGTTTCGATAATGTTGGAATCGAAAAAAGGGAGACACAGTGGAGCGAGATTAATAGAAAATGCTTTAAAAAATGAATCACCTCGTCGTAAATGTGTAGAACCCATCTTCCACGTGGATTCTCACCCCATGATGCGACGGACATAAATTTCCATTTGTTAAAACCAGCAGCCGAGTTGTCTAATTTTCTAGGCTTCAGTATCTGCACCTTTGTTCCTTAAAAATATACCAAAAGCATGTCTAATGAATTTTATCTACGTCGTCGCGTGATTTTTTTTCCGGTTAATCGAAATTACATTTTCGACGAGCTTCGTTATCTTCCGAATATTTCACGATGCATTCACACATGGAATATCCGCTTTTAACGTAACAGGAATCCAGGAATCCGTGAACGTGTTCGGAATTAAACATATGTAACGATACAATAGTCGGGTCAATCCCTCTCTCTCTCTCTGGTTCAATCGAATTAGCTCGATTCAATTCTGTTACGGTAAAATTGTTTGTCACGTCTGACAATTTTATAATTCTATCTCATTCTCCGTAAAATAAGAAATCTTTCAACGAATAGATAAATGGAAATCAAAATATCGTAGTTAAGTTCAGTTTAAGAAATACACCAGCCAGAAGGAAGTGGTATCTATTTTAAAATTGTAAAATTGTAAAATTATAAAAATGTAAAATTGTACATTTGTACAGTGTTTCTCATCAATTGCGAGATAAGGAGAGTTTGTTAATAATTCTTATACTGTATCTGTCTCAACGTGCAATGTTGGAAACTTTAAATGAAAAAAGATAGGAGGAAAAGATTTTTTGCTAAATTTCTCTTTAGAAATTGGCTAGAACCGCAGTCATAAATTTACACTCTTGACAGTTCCACCACCTCGAAACGGTAGTTGAGGACATGAAATCGATCTTGAGAAGCGACGTGCACCTCGCTCGCATCTGTGTACACTGTAAAAATCTTATTTCTGAGCCGCTCTCGCGAGCATTCTTCCCTCGTCCCGTGCTAGACGCTGTAAAATCCATCTTACGCGGCGATAAACACGCGACATACCGAAACAGATGTTTCAAACTGCGCTCAAATGCCCGCTCCGAACGCATACGAGTATTTTACGCATCGTTCGAACGCTTTCAAAGTCTTTTAACAAAAACTCCAGACCGACGCAAATGTATGTAGCAAATCGTTCAAGCCCTATTTCGATGAAAACCAAATTATAATTGCATAGAACAATCATTTTTTTTTATAAATCTTTTTCTACAATACCTGAAGGAGTGGTTAGATGCATCTGAAGTGCACCACGAAGACTGTACTCGAGACTGACCTCGATTTCCACGTGTTCCAAAAATGTGATCTCGTTCTTTGTTGATCGACATTCGTCCTCCGTCTCAAATCGTAGCTTCTTGGTATTTCCATGCGCCAGCTTCTTGTCGGTTCTAAACCAAAGAGCATCCGTGTTTCTTATAAAAAGTAAGAAAAGAAATGAATCTTTTTTTATGATACGATTGACGTTGGCATAAAAAGGTTCTACTAGATAAAATACTTTTTGTTATATCGATACAATTATTTTTTTTTTTTTTGTAATATCGATAGAAAATTTCTCGTAACGTCACTCACATTTTGGCGGCATACACTTTACAGATAGTCTTGTCCGGTACAGCGGTCCAATTGTAACTGGCAGAGACTAAAGCGTATGCGTTCATAAGTCCAAAGCCGAAACGTGAGTTGAACCAAAATCCAGCAGAGTTTCTGAACCAGCCTGGGTTCTCTCTGAAAGTTGATGCAATTACGGGGCTTGCTGGCGCGAAAGGAAGAATGACCAACGTAAAATGGAACGGTTTCCGACATAGGTCGGTGTAATCCCTTTTTACGCGCCGCAAGAAACCTCTATCTTTTCAGGCAGACACACGGTTCATCTTATTTTTTGTTCTTCTTTTAAAAAGGGAATTTTCACTTAATATATTTTTAGATCGATCTCTCAGTTTTTCGTGTTTTTCGTATAAAAATTGTTTCATTCGTTGATTGGAAATTCCTTATTGGGTGCATTATAGTAATTGTCTGATCGATAACGAATTACCTTTATTAAATTTTAGTCGTCATTGTTTAGTGCAATTTTCTAAATACCATGAATAAATGTATTATTCAATCGCGCGTATTAATTGAAATCTGATACACGATAACACGATGATGCATGATAAGTTGAATAGTTTTCCGCTTTTCATTCGTACAGTAGATAAAGCGAAACTGTATTAAAGCTGTATTTGTAAATTATGCAAAACTGTGTAACGTATCCCCGGCTTTCCTGTGTGTTTTACCTTAATTAGTGTTTCCCGTCGAAACAACACGACCTATATTCCCCTCGGTCGCTAAACGAACAAGAATGAAACGATGTTTCAATCCGTCTGTGGTTCGGGATTCCCAACAAGAATAACCAATTCCCTTCTAGCTTCCTATTTCGCGTGAAAGCTTCTTCATCGTTTCGAATAATCAAGTGTTATTGATTAAAATTGGTCTTAATCGTAGAATTACTTATAATTGACAAAATTTAGCTTGTTTAAAAATTATTCTTCGCTTGAAATAGCGATATCTCGGAAACCAGATATCATAGGGTGAATAAATAAAAAACACATTGCAAAGAACTAAACCGTTTCAGGGTTACGAGTATTTAAAGTTATGAATAGTTTATCGAGCTGGTCGTACCTGAGTGGGCTGTATTCAGACGTCCATACGATGAGATGTTGCACGTCCCTCCAGGTTAAATTTTTGCTTCAAAAATAATGTCCAAGTTATTTTAACCGTTTCAAGTATTTTAGAAAAATATATGCGATAACTGTGACAGTTGTGCGATGGAATATTTTTCAAGCAAATTGGAATGCACCGAGAAGCATTGGGCAAAGGAACACTGTAAGGTGTTATCCTTAATGGTTTGAAACAGTCCTGGTGGAGGGAGTTGTTGCTCGCAAGTTTTGTAATTTCATAGCCAGAACAAACATGTTGTTGATCTAAAACTTTCTCGATGCTTAAAATAACGATAAATTGATAATTGTGTCCGACGTTATGATAATCTCCACCACCCCTCTCTCTCTCTCTTTCTTTTCCCCTCGAACGGATGTATCTTTCGATCGTCTTCTTCGCTAGGAATCTTTGGATTTCAGGTAACATTTCCATAAATGAAAAAGGGATTTCAGAAATTCGGGGCGGACAAATATTTTTGAACAAAAAGAAGCGGTGGTGCTGATGCATTTAATGATCATCCTTAAAAATTCGATGGTTTTTGTCCGGTTGAAAATAGAAAAAAAGATTCCATTGACTCGGAGAAAGAAAGTTTGAAGTGAAATTATTAAACGAGTTCGTACTTTACTTGCAAAGCTAAGGCCAGAATTCCGGCAGCTAATGGAGCGGACGCTGAAGTGCCGGTGTGCCTTGTCGTGCAGGTGTTTCTTAAGTCTGTTGTCGCCTAGGGAGAACAAAATGTAGTCTCTTAAATTATTCTGTTTCGTGTAAACTTAAATTCGTTCGTTCGTTCCATAATGGAGAAACTTGGTAGACATTATTTAAAATTTATTTAAATACTGCAACAATTTCAAAATTAGAGTAACCAATTAATTAATAAAAGATTAAACATTTTACTTACTATCATTTGATCATGATAAGCTCCACTGCTGTACGTGGTTGCCAACGTTGCTGGACAGCTTTCACCGTACCATGGAAATCTTCCAGTCTGACTAGCAGAGCTCACAGCTATCGTATAAATGCTTCCTACATATCCGTCGCATCCGCAGTCGTCCGATTTCGAGCCTCCATTTCCGGAAGCCCACACGTAAATGCTACCTTTGCCGTCCCTACCCTGGGTAATCGTATCGAATCGATAACATTAAGAGGGCGCGCGTTAAACGCGTTACCTTTCTTCCCTCGAAAATTGTATAAAAATATAATTTTACAATATATCGGGTAAAATGACTTTAGCGCGCGAAATAACTTGATAAATATGCATCGCGGTATGTTCCTTAAATTTTTAAATACCAAAGCAGAGATCGATGAAAATAAATTCTGATTATTTTAATAAGTTTGAAAGAAATTTTTTTTGAAAGGTCCAATTTCAAATTTTTCTACTTGCCATCCTAATACCACGATCGAGTGCTTCTGTGGCTAATCTTCCCGGTGCTTCCAAACTTTTTCCATCATCCGCCGGTCCCCAGGAGGCTGTGTAGATGTCCACCAGTTCTGGCTTGTATCCGAGTGCTTCTCCCTCGACGCGATCATTTACCAAACCGTCGAGTAGCTTGATCCCGCCGATGGAAGCTTCGAAAGCGATGCCCACGCCGCACTTCCGGTTGTTCGCCTCCATCGCTATCTCTCCAGCGCATCTCGTTCCATGACCGTTCGTTCCTGTTGCCCGTTTAATACATCGCAACGTACAAAAAAGAAAAAAAAAGTTATTCTCGATTATACGCGAGTAGAGAAGAGAAATTAAATCGTCAATACGATTTGTGTCGATTGAATGTATTTTCCTTTGAAAGTTTTGAACGCGATAGAAAGGGGAAGTTTATTTTTAAAACTAGTTGTAATGAAAAATTGTTGCTTATTATAGTTGTTTGGAGAGGGAACATAGTTTGAGCTGAGAGTAAAATACTGATATTGATTTCTGTAGAATGAGCGAATAATTTTTAGAACGATACAAATAAGATTTCTACAGTTTGCTCGTCGATGCAAGCATGATATCTTGATACCTTTTCGATGCAAAATGAACCTAACACGGCAAATTAAAGTTTATATTAAAAAAAATTAAGTTGTACCTGTTAATTCGTATCGTGGCAAGGGATCATCGTCGCCTTCGTTCACATCGTAACTAATATCTGGATCCTAAATTAATAAATTCGTTAAAAAAAAATTGGAAGTAGAATAGCATTGATTAGTCGGACTAAATTTTTCAATAGATCCAAGGTAAAAATTGTAATATATTTATGAAAATCGAAGGTACAGTTTTAAATGGCACCTCTCGTCATCTGTAGGGTACAAAAGGTAGCTCCAAACAAAATTTCTTGTTACTCACGTAGTTGTTTTGCAAATCATCGTGGGTATATTCCAACCCATCGTCCAAAACTGCGATTCTCACGCCTCGACCAGTTATCCCCAGTCGATAGAGGGGTAGAACGTTCAGATCTAACTTGGGAAGAGCTTTGTTTGACCTAGTGTCTTGCTGCAACAGTTGATAAAGAAATTTTATCACGAAATAACAGAACTAACGTTTGTGCGTTTTACCAACAATTTTAGTTATTGATTTTGCTTCGTATTGATTTTCTTATGCTTTCCACTCCCTCTCTCTCCTCTCTTCTCCTCTCCTCTCCTCTCCTCTCTCGTTTATAAATGTTACAAAATATTATCAATCGTATATTGTTTGATTACCAGGTACCATTCTTGATCCCAAAGTTCATCGTTGAACAGTAGTTTGGAATTTTCTGGATCATTCAACCAAAATTTCTGCCAATCCTCGTCCTCCTTTATGCTATTAAACCGATCAAGCTCCAGCCTCTTCTCTCTTATCAGAGATTTCTCGGAATCAAAATTAGATAATAGCAAGTAATCACGTTTGTGTCGCTCGATCGTTTTCTGCTCATCTGCCCAAATGATCTTTGCAGTGGAAAAATTGTGTCAGTGAAGTTAAATATCGTGGTTTCGAAAGAATTTTGAGCACTGGACATCGTTACCTTGGTAATCGAATTGAGTGCCTTTGTTAAACGAACTCCAGCCCGTTTTTTTTGTCCGCTACCGTCATCTTTAAGCCAAATATACGTGTCCTTGAAACCTAAAACCTGGATAAAGAATCATGATATGTAAAACTCGTAAAGCGTGCTGTTTCAACATCCAACTGAAATCGTCCATCGAGTTTGCTTCTTGCAAACAAGAGAGGAACGCGAAGAGGAACAATCGCGTAGCGCAAATATTGCTTCGTGAAAATTGTAATTAACGCGGTGCCAATATGCAGGTATGTATACTATATTACGAACAATTTTTCGCGTCAAAATCTTAATAAAACACCGCAAGCAAAATTGCATTAAAATGTTCGAAACGATGACGAAAAAATGATCGCATATAAAATTAAAACGTTTTCACTCTCCATTGCCAAGGGTTTGCCGCAACCCCTTAAATCAAGCATTCAGGGTACTCGAGAGTCGAGGGTGTGCCACGACGTCGCGACGATTCAGCCCTTTGAACGATCGAA
The DNA here is from genome assembly GCA_019453375.1 of Ctenoplectra terminalis. Taxonomy (NCBI): domain Eukaryota; kingdom Metazoa; phylum Arthropoda; class Insecta; order Hymenoptera; family Apidae; genus Ctenoplectra; species Ctenoplectra terminalis. The sequence goes on along the minus strand of SMSQ01020751.1, from coordinate 112,098 downwards.
AGGGACGCTTCGAATAGGATAGCATGAACAGAAGGTTGGTGTTCCAACTTTGACGAGAAGCAGACAGACGTGTAGATAGAGTGAAACAGACGAAAGGACCTTTGGGGTATCATAGAACGCCTAGAATTGGGTATCGTAACGTTATTATTATTATCCAGACACCACGTGGTAGCCGCGTTCTTGTATGGTATCCGCATATGGTGTATCTACTTCCTCGTGGAAAGAACAGGGACCACCTGGTCGAAGTTAGTCGCGGCAGAAGCTATGATATTTCCATAACGAGATCCACTTTCTGACATTCCAATTACCCGACTAGTTGCTATTGCTAATTTATCGACCCAAAGGCTGGTCTAATTGTACGGTGCGTGAAAATATATGTATGGGATGACGAGGAATTGCAAATGCAAAATGGTACGTGGCTTATGGTTATAGAATGAAACGTAATAAAATAATGTTTTAAATCTCTCAGTTCGATGACACAAGATTAACAATACCTCGAGCATGTCACTATTGTATCAACATGAATTTTTCAAATTAATTTTTTACGAAGCACCAATGCATCGCGAAAGCGTTATATAAGTATTGCATAATTTTCATGTTACGAACGTGAATTACAAATATTATAGCAGTCCATGATCGATTACGAATATTGCATAAATCGAACGTATCCACAGGGCTGGATGTTTCTCTACTCTCTTTGCCAGTGTAACGTTATATCTCGTTGCGTCGCGTTAGATTATTTCCATATTTGCATTGTTTCAATGGATCACGCGATTAAAAAACTCATTCGCTATTGGAAAAAAGGAAAAAGTATAAAAAAACGACCATCGGAAGTTGAAATACTCTGTATTATCGAATAGCTGCATATTTCCAGAAAAACAAATCGTACGTTTAAAATGACAAAAAATGGTACGTTTCATCGTTGGAAAATCTCATTGTAGGTATCCATTCCTGTTTTCATCAGTAATGACGCGTACCACAATTTTCCTCGCCGTTAATTAACAATCGATGATGTTTGGATACATTGGAACGAATTCGATAACGCCGGCCGAAAATCTACTATGCTTCGCATAATATTACCGAAACATCGCGTGGTTGTGCAATAGGCTCAAGAGTGACTCCAATTTTTATCAAATCACATCGACGCGAAAAACCACAAAGACCAAAGAAATCCGCGCAGCCCGTTATGAAACAATAATCCCGCATTTGGTTCGGTTGGCTCGCGAAAAAACCCTATAATCCAGTATCCATTATATTTGCCACGTATTCAGCCAGAGGGAATGAATTCGATCGGTCGTTGCCATCGAATTGAACGATAAACGGCTGAATATCCTCGACGAGGTTGCGCGCTTGTTTTTTTTGTGTTTCCGTTTTGTCCGCCTGTTTGTCCGTTTTATTTTGTTGTTGCTTTTTTTTGTTTTTAGCTTTTTTGGGTACGGGAAAGGGTGGGAACATTTCAGTTTGGACGTGTGGATAAAAACGACTGTTCGTGGGAACGATTACACGTGATCGTGTAAGCAGTTCTCGATGTTATCACGATTTCCGGCGTCGGTAGAAAGTTGAAGCGCCACAATTAACACCCACGACACTCTCGTTCAGTATACAATTTCATCGACGCATTTAAGATATTGTTGTTCTCTAGATGTTCTTGATCGCTTCCAGTTACGATTTATCGTGGAATTTTTAATCTCATATAGATATTTTATACCGTTTTCTTCATTTGCACTTCACGATTGTCTGCTATTCACGATCAAGTAAATAAAAATTGAAGGATATTTCTTATAATTTGGACAACTGTAAAACCTTAACTTCACCCATCAAAGTCAACGAAACTTTTCCAGAAAGAAAAAAGGAACAGCCCCAAAATGGAACGCGTTGAACGCGGCTCGCCATAAATTCCACGCGGGAACGCTTCAAACTCGAATCCGTCTGTTACGTGCTAATGGCTCTGTTCCCTTCGTCCCTGTGGCAATCGACACCCGACATCGTCCAAAACTACCCTGGAGACGAGCTCTCTTTTTCCTTGTTTGTTAACCTACCACCTCGAAACTTCCACGACGTGTTGGTGTATGTAAGAGAACCAGGCTTCTGAGATAGAGGGCGAGAAATCAGAGCTGCTCATTACTTGCCGATCAGCGATTCGTCTTATCGGTCGGTCGAATAGCGCCCGATCGTCTCTTTTGCGGAAAATCTGCGAGTTCGAGGCCATCCAGGTCGGTTTGTAACGGTCTTGGAGCAAACGACTAGATGCGCCAAGAGAAGGAAAGGAAAGGAAAGAGAGAGTGAAACTGGGGAATGGTGCGAGAGAAAGAGAGAGAGAGAGAGGGAGTATTTTCGCAGTCCATTTGTTTTGATCGGATTTCCAACTGTCTCTGGTAATCCCGCGGCAGTAAGCTCCCGCAGGCGTCGTCAGATTCCAATGAAAACCTTAACGCTTCCACCCTCTCGTGGAACAGAGACACCTTTCGTACAGAGCCACACCTACCCCATGGATACCGTCGCTCGTATTATCGCTCTTACTTTTGGCGTGGATCGTGTTCCTTTGAATTATATTCTGAACTGGGAGGATTTTCGTGTGATTTCACTCTTTTACGGTAATCTTTTTCCCTAAATAATACTCGTTTCTAACCAGCAAATTACTAATTTAATATTTTTTATTTAAAATCGTGATAGAAGCGTAATTATTTGTTAGAGTTTCACCGCAAGCGTAGGAAAGGATTTCGAAATTTTCGAGACCTCGCTTTCAATTACTGCTTCTCTGAATCATAAAGTTTGAAGCACCAGATATAACAAAATAGAAGAAAAATCCAGCGGTGTTCTTACAACTGTTCCCAATTCAACCACCACGGCTGCTATAGCCAGAAAAATGAAATCGACTACCCGACATCGGATATTTCTATGAATCCAGCGACTTTTCACGTTTTTCTTCGTTTCGGAGATCCCTATATTCTAGATACCAATTTTTACGAGGTCTGCTTGCAAATTTGCGATACGCTTTTCCATTCGGAAGATTGTTTTCTGGTATAAGCAACCACATCATCATTATCGCGGTCGGTGCTCGCAGTTACATATCGTTGCGTACACACTCGAGATCTGTTTCCGTTTGGGGTTCTGCAAACCATCGTGCCGTAAAACTACCACTTCCATCATGGAATTCAATGTATATAATTGAATTTGTTGCGTTCAAGTGGCAAGGTACGCGTAATCTCGAGCAACACGCACCAGATAAAGCGTTCGAAGTAGGAAACTGCGACGACATTGAACGATATACAAGCAATTATTACAAAAGGGAACTATAATAAATGACGCGATTCAAGTGCAATATCTACGAAATTTGTCGAATTTCTTCGCGTTGCGTCGTTGGGATGCGAAGGTTCCCGCGTTGAATCGTCGAATCGTCTCATTCCAAGTGATTTAAGTTTAATATACAGTTAAATTTGGACGGCGTTACTCTTTCTGAAATTTTTTAAGCGAAAGAAAGGATTTGTTCTAGTATTTTCTAAATTTGAAAAAGTTGTTCGCCACGAAGTTGGATTGAAATTAAAATAGAAAGAATCGATGATTTTCAGAGATCGTGATGTTCATCGTGGATCATCTGTTTGTGCACCCAAAGCACAGAACGACTGATATAATGCGTGGGAAATTGAATTAGTAAAGGCAATCTTCGAAACTATGCTACATCAAACCTCGCTACGTCAAAGTCAAAGTTTTAATTGAAATCAACGCCGTAACCAGCGTCACGTGAATTTGCTCAGAGAAGGGCCCGACTAGTTTCATACACTCGATCTCACTTAACTCTTGAACATATTAGTACCATATCGATTATGTTATGTACCGGAATTATGTGGTTGACACGCGGTGCTACCCGTAAGTGTGCGCGTAAACTAGTACCTAATTTCGCAGCAATATCGGTCCGAAAATTCCTGTCCGTTACACGAATCGATCGCAATATCGTCAGGCAACGATCGCTCCAAGTTTCGGTTTGCCAAAAAGAACCGATAGTTATAGAAAAATTAAAAAAATGATCTTCAACAGATTCGAGATATCGTAAAATTAATTTAACTCTGTATAAGATGGAAAGGAAAAAGCATCCGTGATTTTTTCTTTCTTTTCTTTTCTTTTCGGAGTGAAAATTTCCAATATTGGAATTTTCAAAAGTAAACGCATTACATTTGAAAAAAGCATGAAATTATTTTATTATATCAAGCAACTTTTTAAGAACGAACGATTATTATACCAATGTAATAAGATATTTGTTATCGTACTCACTGGACGAGGCACGATCGAGTCGACAATAAGAAATATCGAGAGCAAAGTTTCTCGGAAATCAAAGATCAAATATCGAGGTCTACTTGAACCGAGATTAAACCTTTCCGAAGGTAGGAAACTAACGAAGGCGAGTGCCAGGCGGCAGGTCGCTGTGACATCTGTCAACCCCCGTAACGGGGAAGTTCATTATGGCGTTCAGCAGGGCGCCACGTCATTTATTTCAATTACTGGGAAACGCTAAAGCTGAATCGGCAGACCTACGGCATCGGCCTCGATCATTTACCAACGTACGTCATTAATACTCGTGGCTGTTGGTGGTCAAAGAATTTTCGTTTTAATCCTACGATACTCGTCTGTTTCACCTTATTGTAACTTGTTCCTTTTTATTTCGATCAAAAATTAAGTAACCAATTTTCGTTCCATTGGTGAATAAACGTAAGCATTCTCGACGCTCAAGTATGGATATGAATATCGAAATTTGATCAAATTTATTTGATTTATCACTTCACAAAAGATGTTGTTCGATAAAGACCAATGCGTGAGTTCAAAGGATAGCCAATTACTTTTCAAAGTCGCTACACCCGATGATACGTATAAAGTATTAACGACACGGTGTAGTTATACGTGTTGTACGTTCCGTAGAGAATTATCGCTCGAAACGATCGCGTGGAAAATTCTAATAAAATTATAATATCGAATCCTTTTATACGATTCTCACTGTTGCACTATTATACGGGAAATAAAGAAGACATTGTTCCACGGTTTGTTCGGGAAATTAATGTTAAGAAATTCATTCCAACAGTTTCGTAACAGCTTCCCGATAACTGAATTTCAATTTGCCCGGAGGCTAGGCTTGATCGAGCAATCTCGTGCCTTTATAATATAGGATGCCCGCGTAAGATACATGATAAACCAGAGTAACCTAGACGTTCAGAACTTTCACTGCGAGTAATCAGCTTGCTTATCGGATTTTCTGCGTGCGGGGATTACGCGGACGACAGATTACAACGAACGTGAGAATCGGATCAGAACAATATCGTTCACATTTCCATGCTGGTATCTATAATATTGTACAATTATTGGGTATTAAATAGAAGTAGAAAAATAATTAAATGACAATAAAATTGTTTGAAGCGAAAGCAACGAATTATTTCGGTTTGATTTTTCTTCTAGAAATATTCAAACGTATACGAAGAATACATCTACGTACATAATTGCGATACACGATTTGGCAAGGCAATTAATTCTGAGAGGACCATTCAGAGAACGTTTCCGGATCGAGTTATTTCTCCGACACGTTCCCATTTCAATTCGCAGGATCTATTAGTCGTAATTTACGACCGCTATGTAGTCAGAGAAAAATGGCAGTGGTTGTATCTTACGTTTCGTTGCCAAATCGCTGACACCTAAATGTCTTTCACGATCGTACAGAAGCACGACGTTACGAAAAAAAAAAGAAAAAAAAAAAAACAATTTACGCAAGATCTATCGCCATTCCTGAACCGAATATACGTACAATGTATGATTAATAACTGTTCGATCTAATCTATTTCGATGATGAAATCGATTCAATTTCATGCAACCCTGAATTACAAAAAAAGAACTTGGAATTTTGAATTTCATCCCAATCAAGAAACCGAACAACCCAATTACTCGACCAATTATAAACGTCGACACCTTGCTCCAAGTTAGGCCAGTTATAAAAATGAGGTTCGAATCGTTTTTTCGCGCCTGAGCATTCCACTCTTTCGCCCTCCGTGGCCGACCACGTGAGCTTAATTATACGAAATAATTACACGACGTGACTGGGAAATATACGAGCGAGCGAGGGCCCGTGAATCGCGTTCACCGTGGATTGCGGTCGGCCACGAGGCTGCCTGTGCAGCTGCAACTGCGCCAGTCGGCTTCCGCGGCTGCAGCTGCAGAGAAATGCTGTTTCGCGGGCACAGAAGTGCGGCACTCGACGCTGACGGCACCGGGGGCCAAGCCAGGTAAAGCGGTTGAAAAAGGAGAGCCACTCTGTTAGCGTAATTATGCCGCGTACTGCCCACTCATATTATGTTGGCTGATGTTCAGAAAACACGCGTCACTTTTCGTAGGCATGAAAACGATTATGATAATTGCGACGATCATGGCAAGCACCGTTTAGCGATAAAGGGTTGAAAACATCTTGGAAACTGGATTCTGCTTCCGATGCGTGGGACCAAGAAAATTTCGAGGAGAATGAACGTCGAAGAGTTCGAACGCACGTGTGTTTCTTTGCCGATAAAATGCTGGATGCTGTGTGTCGTCAAATTTCGCGTTCAGACATTCGGGTTACTTTGAACGTTACGTTCGTTCAATTTACTTTTAAGGCTTGTCATATTTATTAAATCTATATATATATATATTATTTTTATGCTTTTCGAACAACAGACCGTTGTTTTATTCCGCTAAATTGTTTCTAAAATCGCAATCTTCGAAAGAAACCTCCAAGTTTCTTATTCCGCTGTTCGACTTACGAATTATCGAGGTGCCGTGGTGTGAACAGTATTCGTGAAAAGGTGGAATTCGATGCTTCTCTCGTACACTTGTATTTGCGTGTCGTTTTCTTTGCGATACGGTGCGATACGTCGAATCTTCTTCTCGGCGAGTATGAAAGGCGAGGGCAGGAGCGAAAAGTCATAGTTATTCCAAGATCACGAATGCGTCTCAATTTTCTCAAGAGGAGTTTCCGCTTTGTGGCCCTGCTCAAATACGTGTGGAAAGAGGGTTCGCGTTCACTTTAGGAATTTTCCCAGCTTCTCGAGCCTTTGAGCGCGAATCCTGTACATTTTTCCAAGCAACTCCTTCCCTTTTCCCCTTTTCGTTGGCCTGGTAAATCTGCACGAAAGCGTAAACGTATTTCAGGCCTTCGAGATCCAGTGAGATGCGAATGTAGCGGGGAAGCGTCGAAAAAATGCGGCCAAATCGTTTCCTCACGGTGCACGGATCGCTGCAAAGAGATTATCTCGGTAAGCAAGCCTCACGAACCATTTGATCGCTCGTTCCAACCATTCTCTTCCTCGGTTTCCGCAACGAGATTCGCCGAGACATCGGCCAGATCTCGTTCTCGTTTTCGTTCTCGTTTTCGTTCTCGTTCTCGTTCTCCTCTCGTCTCTTGGCTCGTGCACTTTGCAAAACGAGTTCCGCCTTGAGATCAAGTCGCGCGAGAGAAACCATTCACTGACTAAAAAGATATCTGACTCGTAGGTTTTTCCTTTTGCTCACGGACTGGCCGATATTTTTGCCGATCGTCTCGTTTCTTCGTTTCTTTTTCCCGTTGTCCGATTCTCCTCCTGATGTATCGAGATTTGATCCATCGGGAAAACGTTTCGACTCCGATTTTAGGATTCTATGTTCACAGAGTTTGATAGGAGATTGATACGAGTATCGCTTTCATGATTGTGCATTTTGGAAATGTGGATTTTTATGTATATATATAAATTTTTTTTTTTTATCTTTAACCAATGGTGTTGTGTAAATACCAATTTTTGTTCATCGTATATTTTTTCGCTTCCCAATTATTTTCGTTTCCGAGAGGAAAATGAAGGTTCGAAGAGGTATTCACGGCGTCGAGGAAATTACTTCACCTTTGCTAAGCCAGAATTATATGTAAATATTATTTATCGATAGAACCTTGGAGGCTGCGCCAGCAGAAATTTCACATCGCTTTGCGAATGCGTTGAAGCTCGGCGAACGATCGACGATGAAATATTTCCGTGAAACGTTTGCCCAAGTATTTGGATCGCTTCTGTAATTCTATAGCAACAATTATGCCACGAAAATTCGCGACGCAACAAAGAATCATATCCGTTGCTTGAAAAGTGACAGTCGTGAAAATTATTTTACTTATTGTCCCGTGTCACCTTTCGGTCGCTATAAGAACCAGAATTCACGGTTCTACATGGTAACGATTACATTTTGAAGCGAATCACGATTCTCGTGACGCGTCGTGTTTGCGTCACGCGTCAAATCGACCAGACGCGTTTGTGTCGTTGTTTAACGAACACTTGAGATTAGAGTGACTCGTTGCGGATTATCGGACATGTAAAACGCCTGTTCGTAGGTCGCATATGCCGTCGTCGATCTGTTTCATTGGTATTAATTAGTTTCGTTCCATGTTCGATACTTGAGCCTTTCTTCGATGGCGCTCGGCGTTTTCCTGTGAAATTCTTCACAGAAATGGAAGAAATTTCTGTGGCGGTAACTTTGTTATTGTACATTTTACGGTGACTTTTCATCGATCGCATAGAAACAATTTCAGTTTCGTGGCAATAAATTCGCTGCCAGCCCACTCCTTACCGTTCAACGAGAAGGAAGTTCGTTCGCGTCTACTTCTGTCTGAGATAAACACGAAAGTTAAGTTACAATGGCGGGATGCTCTGGTCGAAGTTAAACTGGAATTGGGCGTTGCACAAGTATACTAACAATAAGTTATTAAGCAGTTATTTAAGTTTTAATTGCATCTCGTAGTTGCCTCTTTCAGCTAGGGAAAGCTGTTCTGCGTAACGTTGACGAACTTATTCCCGGGATTAACGGTGAATATTCAATGCAACGGAGGAGTTGTGCGCTTTTTTCTCCACGTTCCACACTTTTCACCTTCAAATATTAACTCTCCGGACCACATGCGTCCCTTGAAAAATTAAAACGCTATCTATGCAAACGACCAGGGAAAAAGACAATTTCATGTATAATTTCGACCGAATACCTTTCTACTCTTTCAACTCATTTGGGTAGTTCAAACAGGCGATTCAACGCGAAACAATTAATTATCAAGCTAGTCTTTGTTCTGTTTGTAACTAAATTTATCAATATACTCGTCATTATTATTAGTTCACGCAAAGTTGATCCTATCTCGAGTAATAGAAAAATTGCACGCTATTTATTTAAAAATCTGTTTCATCAACTTACCGATCCAAAATGCTTGTATCCATTCTGCGTTGCCAAAAGGGATGCAACTCGAGGTCCACCCTCGACTCTGATTACCCATTCCTGTTGACGATTACCATAATGTCCCACGATGTTCGTTAGAAGCTCGTTCGCAATGATCCAACAAGGGAAGAGCCAGGAATACATACTGAGAATAACAATTCACTCGTCACTGACACTTATCTCGTAACAAACGGATCCCAAATTGCAATTTGACGTGGTTGGATACCTAGTCGTATCGAAGACTATTAATTGATCCAATTAATATATTTAATGAAATTAGTGGAGCCTTATATATATATATTTTTTTTTTTTTTTCTTTTTTTTTTCGCATCCGATTTCTCCGAAAGAACAGTAGACGGAACGAAGTTCGCTCGGTGACTATTGAATCCCGAATGACAAGTGATCGAACAATGTGTGTGACAATTAGTTCCGATCCTCCTTTTTGCCTGTAGAGGGGTTCACTTTCCCCACCAGGCTTCTGGTGTGTCAGGTAACCGGGGAAGGGTCACGCACGTGATAACGCAAACAAGGTGTGATTAGGAACGAAGAGTGATTGCCTGTCTGTTTTTTTAAAGTAACTTCAGTTATCCCCTTTACTCTTACTTTCTTTTTTATCACATTTTTCTTTCTTCATTGATTTATTTCAATGACACAATGGTTCCATATTTTTGCCAATTTTTTCTTCCCACTGTTTAGATTTAGACACAATTCTTGCACCGATGCTCGAGGCGGGTAGCAATTTATTTCGTTCGTGTTTGCCAGGGAAAGCGTTTAGATTACACTCAGAAATTGGGAGAGAATATAACACAAAGCATCCTGCTATCGCTATATATTTGGCATCTCAATTACAAGCGGTAGCGAGTCAATCTCGCGAGAAATGGTTCGGAATAATTGCTATATTTTACAAAGTGTCGCGAGGGTGCGACGATGAGTCGAATCGTGTTCCACCCTTGGATTTTATCGATAAATATTTTAGACGCGTTTATAACGATTTTTATTTGTTTTCATTCTCGTGGTAATTTTATGCAACAATTGTTACCAATAAATTTCTTTATTACTTCGTTTACATTTTCGATCTATTTATTGTATCAGCATTGTTACGTGAAACGATACGTAAAGCGTGTTATCGTTTACGTTTCGTTCTAATTTCTTTCGTTCTCATTGAAAAAACAATTACTCTAAATGCAATATGGACGGAGCCGGTCGAATCCTTCGGGATAATCGGTTTAACAGCGTGTACGCGAAACTCGTTGGTTGTATCGATTAAATACACTTTTGGTGCGCTTTCCCATTGACGCTCCCTTTTTTTACGAAACAAGATTGAAAATTGACACCGCGTTCTATTTTATTAGAAATTTACTTTATATTAATGCAGTTACTACTAATTTATCCGAAATTTACTTTACAATTTAAGTTACGAACGTTTAGTAGAAATGATTCTTCCAACATCTACATTTATTTGCAAAAGAATGTTGCGTGAAAATCTGAAGATAATCGATGGACGAGAAACGCGGACAGGTAAAGAGGATTTTACAGTTTTCCGTCCAGAACGGCTTCACTTTGTCAGCCTCTGGGGGGCAGTACTTATAAATAAATTCAGCCTCCCTTACTGTCTGTCTCTGGATAGATATCCATACACGCGAAGACACACCAAAGAGTGGCCGATAAAAGCAGAAACAGAAAAGCGGGAGGGGTCGTAAAGTTCGTAGGGAAAAAAAAGATCGGGATATCAGTCGATAAAAGGGACTCGTTTCACTTCTGCTCACGTCGAATTCCGGATAAATCCTTGCTTCTTTTATTTGCAAGGATTTTCCACTTTTGTTGGAACTAAATCCCGATATAACTTATATTTTTTATTGGGAATTTTTACACGAATGAACGAACTGTTTTAATCCCACCTTTTATGCCTTTCAATATTTCTTAGTCCAATTTTTTTTACTTTTATTATAACAAAACATTGAAACAGCAATAGTAATACCTAAAAGAATTCATCCCATGTATATAGATCGATTTTTTGGGTACTTCGATCAAGGGAAACGAGCGAATAACAACGGTACAAATTAATGGAAAATGTTTAGCGTTTCGTTTGCTAAATATCGACTATTTCCTCGAGGGAATTTGATTTTCCATGAACACGGAGAGCTTTCGACGATCGCGTCGTCCATTTTCACTCAAGACTTTCCCTTCGCCCATTCTGCCCCTAGTGACGAGTTCCAACTATTTCGAGGCAATCGTTTATGGTTTCGAAACATGCATTACTTTCCTGTTAACAGGCTCCTCTGTTCGTTGTCACCCCCTGACAGTTTTCACATACTTCTGTTACAATAGTTAACGGAAATTTGTACTCCATTAAGGCGTTGGTACTTCGTGCCTTTCCATTTCTACGTCTATACACATTACGTTTGCGTTATCATTGGTCGAATAGTATTGAACGTGTGGTCGAACCCTTTCTAAATCGACCGTCTCGATAATAATCGTACAGTCAAAGCTATATAACTTATAAGAAGGAAACTTAAAGGAGGTTAAAAAAGTTATCGTAAATATTCCATTTTCGATCAAGATTTTTATACACGCGCAATGTTTTTTCTCGAGTGAAAAGACTTCTCTTTAAGGATGAAAAAAGAAAGGAACGACTAACTTGAACTCTGGTAGAGAAAAAGTTCTCTCACACGGATCTCATATTTTGTCCTGTTCGTTGGAAAATTCGATCAGCCCCGTTTTGTTCGAGGGTATAACGAGGCAGTGACGTTTATTAAGCGCCAACTTTCTCGCAGTCTAGCCGTCACAAATTCTTGGCCGAGCGGTCGAAATAGAACGCGAAAGTAACCGTAGAAAATTGGAAAGTTTCCACGCGATAAAATCAGACTTAATTTTCAATAAATTCCTCCCACCTGCTCCGAAGGGGTAGCTGGTCGTTTCTATACGTAGCGGTGGCCAGCCGAAAGGGGTTGGAAACACTGGAAGGAGGAAGAAGGGTCGGAAGGCGCGGAGGAAAGGTAATTTACTTGGTAATTATAAAGTTACCAGCTCCGGCGACGCGCATAGTTGTGAATATTCAAATGCGATTACATCTATGATCGCATAAATTATACGTCGCGTCCCCGTGCTTCTTGCCCCACCCTTTGTTCCCGCGAATTTCGTGTTCCCTCTCTCTTTGCTCTGCTTTAACACTGTTTGAAAACTTTGATTCTGTACATAAGGCCCGGAGCGATCTAGCCACGTTTTTCCCTATCGAGCTCAATAATTTTCGTATCTTTCTGAAGGCGATACAGATCATCCGTATCCTATTGGAGAAAGTTTCGAGGAAATTGTGGATCGTTGTTCTTCGAATGAGCCGAGTACGATTTCTTCGCTTCGCTTCGCTTTTATTTTTTTCGTGCGACAGTGGGATATGGTTTTAGGTAGCTTCGGAAGCTTCTGCCTTTATTCTTCTTTTTTAAACGATTTTATAATAGATTTTTCTGCCACGAAACGATCCTAAGAAGTACCAGGATATTTTCCTAATACATTTCCCTTATCCCAGCATCTACGATATTAATTAATTGTAGGAACAGCGATTACATCGCGAGGGAAGATCAAATAGTATTAGCTAATCCCAATCTAATCCAGTCTTAGAGCTTGCTCGACCTAACTCGGACCTAAAACAGCCGTTCGAGCTCTATTCTCGACTCGTGCAATTTTGTTGCTTCAACGAGGTATATATAGGTATCGGATAATTCGTTTTCATAACGCGTCTACTTTTCTACCCAGAAAGCCTATTCCACCCTCCATCCTATATTTATTTCACTTAACCGGATGTTCTGTTCGTTTCGCTCCAAGGAGTGAAAAAATTTGCAACGTGGAAGTGCTTTCCATGGCGAGGAGATTCTTTAAACATCGTGAATATCCGGTATTACAAGGAAGAGCTGTATCGAACCAGATAAGAGAGTTCCCTGGTCTTATCGTACTTTTTATCGTCCTCCTCGCGAGACAACAGAGAACTGTCCACGAAACGATATTTTGCACCTTCCTTTCTCACCTTTTTTCCTCCTTTCTTTATCTTCTTTCTTCTTTCTTTTTTCTTTTCTTTTTTTTTCTTCTGTAAGACGCAAAGATTTCGTTAAGCGTTAAAAACGAGCCTTCCGTATTATCCAGCCCTGGCAGATAACAGCTGGAAACAACAAGCGGTAACCGTATTATCTTCATCGAATAATTAAGAATTGTTTAATTGTTCGCGGAACTATTTATCATCCGTTAAGAAAGAAAATTCGTATCGCGAATTCAGCGAGTTCGTCTGTGAACGCGTACCATTCCTCTTTCTCGACAAAATTTCTTCAACATTCTTTCCGTAATTATTTTATGCGCTTTAAAAATATTGTAAAAATTAGAAAGAGAATTATGTTCGTACCGTACTATAAGATGTATTCTGTTCGAGTTGCCAGTAGTAAATCAACGACCGTAAACCACATGCGAACAACACGATCACACGTGTCAAGGAGTTACTTACACTCCACCTATGTATGTATGTATGTATGCACGCATGTTCATTTGACTCACGTTTACACGAGCGTATCAACGATAGGTGTATAAATTCATGTCGGTGTTTGTCTATGACATTTTACAATGAATTTAGACTTAAAAATTTTTTGATACGATTTCAGAAGTGTATAGAAATTTTAGACAACTTATCGATGTAAAAATCGATAATGCAATAGGTTTGCTAATTTCGTGAACCTGTAACTCAAACTAGTTTGTAATTCATGGTTATGGTACCGTGAAACTTTCCGCTGGATGGTCTAGAACATTTTGGAAAGAGAATTTTAAATGCCCTTTTCTGAAGCAATGAAAAGCAATGAAAAGCAATGAAAAGCAATGAAAAGCAATGAATTTAGCTTTCCTCTTACTCTACCTATAAAGAGATCGCGGCTTCAGTTAGTTTTAGAGAGGCTTGTTTACTTTTAAAGTAATACAATTGTGCGCGCATGCCGGCCAACATTCGAGTGGAATTTAAGTTAAAATCAAATTTTAAATCTGAGAGTTGGAGAAAAGTGAAAATTAAACGGAAAAAAGTGGGAATGGTGTACGGTTAAAAATTCTTTACGAATCGGATCTGAAATAGACGACGAGTTAGCCTGACACTCTTCGTAAACTAGCCCGTAAACAATTAAGTTTCCATTGAAAACATGACGATAAAATGTTCTACGATCTCGTAACGTTTCTAGATGGTTTGTCGAGCGATTTGAGTCGCGATCTCCGAATCGTAAAACTGAAGGGGAATGATTGATCTCGGAACAAGAGCGACTCTCGGGTCAACCTCCGAAGAAAGGTCGACGGGTAGGTGAACGTTGCCCCATAAAATGCACCCTTGAGCTACATTCATAGCGACGGAGTCGAGGCGTTTCGGCTTCCCTGCGGGCTATTTAGCGCATCTGCCTCCACTTTGGCGAAACGTTGGAAGGAAGGGGCTGTACAGGGGGTGACGGTCTGAATCGTAGAGGAAATCGGCTGATGGAAAGGGGAGACGGAAAAGGTGGATGCGAGCCGGCTACGTGACCGAAAAACCCGGTGCCCATCACACGATTGTTTGGATTCCTGGGCCAAGTGCTTTTAATTAATTTGCTAATTCGCTTCGAGCCGCCGCGTCTGCCGAATCGTAACCGGCAATTTACGTTCGCTCACGCGTACGCTGTTTTGCGCGCTCCGAATTTTCGGCATCGAGCACCATGGTCCGAATTCCATTAATTCGCTCGCTATTCTCTTCACCAGCCTGGAATCGGAAAAACAGCCGTCTGCCCGAGGACCAAAGCAAACTCCGATGTGATTTCGATTTTCGACGGAGCTGCTTGTTGTTCCTCTAATGGATACGTAGTTTCGTTTGTTTTCCCGACCAGTTGGGGTGGATCTGTTTCGAAGGATGGCTTGGTAATTATCGAAAATAGTCCGCCGTGCTTTAGGATGTTTGATCAGGGACAAAGGTAATAAGGTGATAAGATGATACACGTATCTTTTCCTCCGTTTCCTTTCGACTCTTTCGGAGATAATTGATAAAAGAAGAAACAAGCCGTAACTAAAGCCCGTTGCAGCGTACGTGACCAACGAGTGCGACCGAAACCACAATTGTTCACCTATCCCGGCGCTTTTAATTCATTTGTTAATTTATCGCACGTACCATTGTCCTGCGCGGTCGTAACACTAATACCATTCCCCTGGATTTGCGTCTCTAAGTCTGTGCGTCTATGTGTCTGTATGCACTGAGAGGATCGCAGCACTAGCTTATCTCGCGGAAGATTACGGTCAGTGCATGATAGGGGAACCGGTATTTCTATACCTAGTATTGTTCCTTACTGTGTCTGCAACACCGTTTCTTTCAATATTTCTGGACAAGGGTAAAAATAGGTCTCCGACGTCTCAAGGTGATCCGTATCTTCAAAGAATGTAATCACAGAGAAATCTGTATCTCTATAGAACGCGGAAGAAATTAATATTATAGCTCGGTAAAATATCATACACCAAGATATCTATGTACCAAGATATCTAAGGTAAAAGCTCAAAAGAAATCTGTTTATGAAAATATTTGTCGCGGAAGTTTATTCTCACAGAAAACTTGACTCTCTGTACCAGTCCTTACCAATAATTAATTAATCCTTCGTATCGACTCTATGCGATGCGATACTAATTTCATCCCTTGTATTTTCCAATTTCTCAATGAATTTCGAGGAGTCCTTTGTAGACGAGAGGCGCAAGGCATTAGTGGTACGCCGATTTCCTACGTATTACATTTCAAAATCTCCGGGCATTAGTGCAGTGGTTAGACAAGAGGCTATTTGCGAGAGTCCGACTGTTGGAAGCGACCGGAAAGGGTTGGCAGGCTTTCAGGTCCAGAACGACGGAATTGCGAGCACCCTCCGGTGCGGGCCAGACTCTCTGGCTAACTAAGCGACCAAGAGAATGCCGAAGAGGGCATTTACTTTCAAACACGAATCTCCAGGGTGTCGGGACTGTCCAAGGAGGAAATGGAAGCAGATTCCTCGTCCACGGAAATTTCCTCATAAACGTTTCACGATGGAAAGCTATCGTAGATTATCGAGCCGATCCTTTGTTTTCTGCCTCGAGAGAATATGTACAACGCTAATTCATACTTCATTGACACGTTGCTTTTAAATGTTCATTAAATTGAGCGATACGCGATAAACGTTGGGATTAAACTCGAATCGTAGGAAGAGATTAAAATACCAGTTTCATTTTTTCAATGTTACAGCAAAAATTTCCTACCCCTCGAGGTTCGGTTCGAACCACTTTGATCTTACGTGTCCTCTGGTGGTAACCTTTCGAGTTCCTCGAGGTTGAGAGTATGCGTTCGATTGCTAACGTAGATTTCTGCTTGATCGTGAGGCAATAAAAGTTATAGCCTCGCAAGAGGTGCGAGGAAACATCCTCGTCGAGCATGCCGCTCGGTTGGTGGATTATACTCCTGACTACTATCAGATGCCACACCCCTTCCTAGTAAACTTGCACATTCCATCGTTCCAAGCTTGTTCCGATTGCAAAATTTTCCCCATCCACGTCCCATGCGTCCACACAATTTTGACAACATCCTATTACGCTTGAAAATATCTCTTTTTAAATCCTTTTTGATAACGCGACAAACGTGAAATCGTGAAGTCCTGAAATATTGTACAGATAGAATCTACGGGATTGGTAGTTCGACAACAAATATGCTCTGTCTACGTTTTTTAAAGTACACAAGGGAATGGCATGGAGTCACTGTAGTATATAACGCGGACCGAAAAGGATCATTTCGTACCATCCGCGCGAAAGGAAATCGCGAATTTTATACTGCCTAAGATCTTTATATCTCCTTGAAGCGTCGGCTGCAGCATTCCTGGATACTCACTTGGGAAAACAAACGGTATATTCGCTCCACGGTTCTACCGTTTTCCAGATATTATTTTTTGAATCCATTTCTAAGCGTTGTCGCAGGTTTACAGGAGTGGAACGGCCTAACGGCCTGCCGTTTCGACCGATAGGATTACACATATGGTTTTTATCGGATCGCTAAGCGTTTCACCAGCTTCCAGAAACGTATCGGAAAATAAATATAATGGTCACAGCGAGAGGGAAACGGCAGGAAAGCCGTTTAATTGAATTCCGAAACCAAATTTTCGTTGTTTCTAGTATTTAAATACTTCCAACATTTCGAACATATCTCTTTTTAAAATTCCTTGAGAGTACGTTTCGCTCATGATCCATTTTCTACGCTTGCTCCCGATTAATCGAACAACAAACACACGCCGTAAACGACACGATCGGATCAACGAAAGGTCTTAATACGCAGTTTAAAGTATCATCCGAAGTACATGCATATTCCTCGAATCCGATTTCACACATCTACTGGATTTACATTAACCTGGCTCTCGTTCGAACTCTGTCTTATTTATGCGAATATTCGTGGTGCTCGTTGAAACAACATATTCCATGTAATGGGCGAACGTACGCACGTGTACCGTATATCCGATCGCAGTTGCGTCTCGTGTCTCGTGTTAACGTCTCGCGGACGATCCTGACGGTACACCGTGGATGCTGATTGTCTCTCTTTTTTCGCGTTTCGTTGTCGACGGAGAAGGGCGAACGGCCGCGTAAACAAGGGCATACGAATAGCTGCGAACTCAAAAATGGAACAACAGCCGCATCCGCCAGCTATTATTTGCCACGGAGGTGAGTCCTGCGGGCTTCGCACACTGTTGTAGAACCAGAACTACCGACCCTTCTCTCTATTTTATACCGCTTTCCATTTTCCATTCTACAACCCTCATTTCCATTTTGTTGCCGGCACAATTTAAATCTCTGCCGTCCCAATGACACTCGGGAAACGTACGTCCACTACTGCCTCTTTTCTATTCCTCTTCACCCTCTTCCTCCCTCTTTTCGCTTCTTTCCCCACTTTGCTCTGCTCGTTTCTTTAACTACGAGATTCTTCTGTATACCCTTTCAAGTTCAACTTGTTCCACTTATTCCACTTATTCCACTTGTTCCTTCTTTGGTTCTCTTATCTTTTGGTTCTTTTTTCTTTTCTTTCTTTTTTTGTTTAATTTTCAGTTTTTTCTATAGATACGGTGCAGGAGAAACTGTTTTTAAAGCAATATTCGAGGAACGTTAATGCTCGCGCAAATGGAGAGGATGAAAACGGTGTAATTTAATCAGTCCGCAGTTGGCTTAATAAAAAAATGAAACATCGGTAATGGGGTTGAATTAAAATGGCTCCGATAAACTGTATCGAGGGAGATCCTACGGAGGCAAACGATCGTTGAGCCAATTGCGGTAGCTGTTGATCGAATATTGTATTCTACTTTCATTGGGATTCAATTGGAGCTTCGTTAAAAACATTTTATTTTTTCATGCTTCTCTGGAAATTTGTTCTCAAAATTATTTCATTCTTACCAACGATACAAAATTTTGAAATTTGCGTAACGATGATCGAATCGTGGTATCTTTAAATAGTGCACGATTAATTAAATTTATCGGTTGAGCTTAGGCAAGAAGCAAGAGAGAGCGGACGGTCCTTATCGTCCGGTCGTGGGTGAAATACTTATTCGATGGAAGTATCTTATCCCGAAGGTTATCGTGGACGACCCTGTGGGACTTAAACAAAGTTGCTCTGGTAGAGGCAGCTCGAGCGGGATCGAGGGAAAGTGGATAGAGTACTCCTTATTGAATCATGGATCTAACGACGAGACCAGACACTAGATCCCAGAACGGATATCGGGTTACTCGTTAGTCGAGCAGCATTCTGCTAAGATTTATACGATTAGACGGATTTGCTTAATGTAATTCAAGGACGTTTTCGTCCATCCTCTTCGTTCTGTTTAAACAAATCGAGGGAAAAAGGGAAACAACGCGAGGAATAAACGTTTATCCATCTTTAAGCGTTTGAAGTTTACTAAATTGAAACCGAATAATCATTTCCGTCTACATATCGGTGTTTGAATTCTGTTGCGGAGAAACGATACAATAGCGAAACGGCATCAGAGTCGATCGATCGAACGTCGAAGAACACGACGAGGCGAGAAAGGGGCGGAACGTGCGAAAAACAGAGTCCGGGATGGCGTAGAAGGTGAAATAAGGGGTGGAAACGAGGTAAACGAGGTGATCGAAGCTACCGAGCTAAGTAACGTGAAAAAAAAAGAAGAAGGAGCCAGGATAGGCGATGAGAGAAGGGAAGAACTCGGTTGGCTTTTTTCGTGGTGAAACGTAAAGCCTGCCACGAAGAGAAATCGTTAGAGAAGAAGGATGGGGGCTCATAAAAATGTAATTAACTTCATATAAGATGAAAGGGAAGATGAAGTTGGCCGCGATGCTGGTATGGCCGTGAACACGCCGGATACCGGGCAGAACGAAGATGGTGGAAGAAATTAAGACAGCCTCCATCGACGTTACTTACTGGCTCCTTAGTTTCTGCGGATTTCCTCTTCATTTCGCAAGGAATTATTATGTCGGTTGGACGCTCCTCGTGTAGCAACTTTTTACCGTCGCGATACACCCCCCCCCCCGCCCCCTTCCGGATGGTAATCAAACTTCCGCTAATGAGAAAAGTAGAATATTTAATTAATATGTTGGAGATTTTTCGCAAAGCTGCTCGACAAAGATTTCGAGGACGAGAAGCCGTGTCTTTGACTCTGTTCTTATCAAACTTGCCGTATCTTTCTATTCGATTACAGATCAAATAATCCTAGAGTGTTTTATTTTCTTTGATCAATCGTAAAAAGCGATTAACCATGGAAGAACACCGATTTTATTTCCGATAGAATCGTCCGACCAGAGACGGTTCACCGATCGAGATAATCACATTCGGCAAGTGACGATAGAATCACAGGGTAAGGTAACGTTTAGTCAAGTTCCAGGCGTGTGCCTACCAATCGGTATACTCCATTTTGGTCGATCGAATATCGATTGGTAAACCAGGCTAAGTGAAACAGGGCCGACCCGAACGCGTGAATCTCAAGGAACCTGGCACCTATGTTAACTTGGAGTCGCTCTGAGTTAGGTCAAGCGTTGATCAGACCCGTTGTCCTCGAGGCCTTTGCACCTGAAGGTTCGTTCGTCACGATGTTATCTGTACCGTCTGCCGCGTGACGAAGATCGAATCTCTTCAGGCTGAAAGGAAATCTGGTTAGGAAATGGTCTCCGTTTGATCGACTCGTCATACCCCAAAGGGTCGACGACATCGGTCCGTCGAAAGCAAAGTTCATTCTCTGATGCCTTTTTTTCTTTGTATTCCAATAGATGCATTGATTTTATACCGTAGAGCGACAAAAATTAATACGCGATAGAATAACCGGGTAATCAATTTTAACTCGATAGCACGATCGATAATACGGTGAACAAATTTGGTTTCATCCTTAGCCTACGTCACCAACGATTCTACGAGCTGCGTTTGACAGATACGATGACACGAATCATCACGAATGATCCTAATTTTCCGTTCGAAAAGCGAACTTTTGTGGCTTGCTCGAATACGTTCGCGTGCAATTTAAACTCAGCGAGATTGAAGTGTCACCGATTAATCGAGATTTCGATGGTCCAAGTTTTCGAGAGGCGTGACGAGGAGATAAAGGGGACGCGATCGGGGTGCTGGGGGTAAAAGGGAAATTCGTGACGATTTGCACGGTACGCGCGAGCGTTCATTTTCACGTTGTTGTTAGCGAAGTTGCCCCGTGGCTTGTTCAACCGTCATTAACTCGATAGATCAGTCGAGTGGCGCTGATAGGTCTCTTACTAAAATTGGTTACTTCTACCATATGTCGGTGTTGTTCTCTCAATGGATTTTGAACGGTCGCCACTACAATGGCCTATAATCTGCTCGTGACAGCTATTGTACCGACAAAGAGGGCGAGAGGGAGAGAGAGAGAGAGAGAGAGAGAGAGAGAGAACGTAGGGTAAAAGAATCTAGATAACGCTGAGCTCGAGCTATTGATAAACCATATTGATGCACATCGAGTTTATACGATTTATATTCGTGTTTGAATTGTGAACGTACCCCGCGTGATTTATATTCTTTACATTAGGTTAATCAACGAGCGTTCCGTTGTACTTGTGTTACAAACTTATTGTAATCGTAAATATCGGTGGCACCATTTTATCGGGCCATACGTTGCGTGTTTCGATGGAACTTTTCAACGTAAACGTAAAATGCTTCAGAGAATTAGATTATAATTTTAATACCAATTCATTGAGCTTTGTTCTTTTATAAACGACAGAGATTTGTACAAAACACATATTTTATAATCGGAGAAACCATCGAAACATTCGTTTAACACTCCAGCATCGAATCGAATCGATATGTGGAAACTATTTACATTCCCTCCGGACCCATTACTCCCGATACTTACGTTCTCTTGAAATTGCAGCCCGTTTCAAGAGCGGTCCGCGTGCATCCCTCCGAAAATGCTGTGATTTCGAGCACGCGACAACGAGCGAAACGACAATATTTTGGTACGATCCAATCTTCCTTAGCGTAGTGTCGCGATCAGGTGGATGGAAAATATCTCGTTTGCGCAGAGCCAGGTACTCTATTTTCGCTCTGTGTGCCGTCTTCTTACACGTGCACGCGAATTTCGGCTATCGTGCGTCTAGAAGCCTCTGCCGGGGAAACAGCGATGCTTTTCGATCCATTGGTCTCGTCTGATTGCGATTGGAACGTTCGAAAATTTTCTTCCAATTTAAAATCACTTCGGTATGAGAAAATTATTATTTCGAGTTAAAACGTATCGTCCGAATATGCGTTCTATGGATTCACGTAGTACAAACCGTGGAGAGTCGATCGCTTGATTTTATTGTAGCTACTTCAGTTTCGCTGACCAGCTACGAGTCACGAGTATAATCGCATATCGATGCAACACGAGCGCTTGCGACGTCGGAAAGTTTGAGAAACGCTGATCCAGAAACCTAGGCCGACTACTAACATCTGGCGCGAGGCTGGTTTTCCGCTTCGCCGTGATTCTAGCCACTTCTTCTGTTGGAAAGTCCTGCCCCGAGTCGGCATTTGTTCGGTAAATTCCCTCAAAAAAGTTTGTCCGAGAAATATGATTCGGTTCACGTTCTACCCTTCCCCTGGAGGTGGACACGACCCTTTCCTTTCGTTCCTCTCTTTCTCGCAGAAATTCTTCCGGCGACGTACGTTTCGTCGATACTTCGTTACGATCGTACCTCAGACATAATATCCGAAACGTGTTCCATCGAGAACGAAAGATGCTTCTTTTACGAACTTTCTCGCAGAGCGGCTCCTAAGAGGTTTGCGACCCTTCCAACGCACGTGAGAAACAGAGAATAACGCCGGTGGCGACGTCTTAATACATATATAATACATCGCTGATGGTGTACACGACACGCACGAGTCCAAGCTCGTTAACGCACCCCGTTCGGTTGAAAAGGTATTCGCCCGTACGAGATGTAGGTAAAGATTCGCATCCGTTAAAGAGGGATTTCATTTGTATTCGTGGCCATTGACTGTGAACTTTTCACGTTCTTATCGGACATTCGTTCGCACGTAACGGATGCGCTCGGTCCATCGTGGACGCTGTGCCGTACGGTTTCAATATACACACGTGGCTGGCCGTATTACGTCTCTCGGGTATGATAACGACGTTGTATTAACTGAATTAGCTGCGATGTAAAGCCCACTTGCGGTTTAATCTCGACCACTTCGCTGCTCCATTAGAATATGAAGTCTGATGGTTGTATACTTAACGCGGCCGACACATTGGACAATTTTTCATCGGTCTACACACTCGTCTGGCGCAACGGGCGAATTCAATATTCCATTGGATATTAAAGAATAATATTCCACGCCGTCGGTAATTTGCATCGCTATCAGTTTTCCCGACGCGACGTCGGTTTACGTCCGACCTGCTGGCACAAATATCTTTGAAAAAAAATATTATTTTCTGTCGTGAAAAAGCAGTTTCTTTTCTAGTCGAACTCATCGTCGGATCCAGAATATGTAGAACGAAATCTCGCGGTATTCCCTTTCCGATCGCTAACTGCCGTTACGAATCACGTATCGATCTCGCGTATCCACGAAACCAACGGGGGATCTGTAAACGAGAGATGAACGAACCCCGTTGTTTAAATCGGCAGCAGTCGCGCGTTAACGGCGTGATCGTTCCACTCTTTTCCCTCTTCCTCGCTCTGTATCTCATATCGTGAGGCGTATCGTGTATCTAGCGATCTCGATCATGTTTCCATGAACGCGTGAGTGGTACGCAACGCATCGTAACGCGTCCTATGTCGCGTTGATGAATCGATGAAAACGATTTGATTAACTTCTCGGCCATACATCACGGTTGTCGATCGATCGGCTACTGGTTACGCGGTTCACACGTGTCCTTACCAGTCTAACACGCGTACAGTAGCCTGAATATCGTCGAAAAATTTGCCGACTATGCGCGCGCATTCGTAACACGACTTTTATGGAATCCGATATTCACACTTTTGCTTTTATGGTTTAAGCCGGATGTTCTACTGAAAGAGTTAAAGAGGAAAATAGCAGAGAGGATAAAGAATAGCAACAACGATAGCAAAAGAGAAAAAGTAGTTGCATCGACCTTACGAATTCCGCGTGTTCTACGCGTCACCTATATTCCGGGTGCGTTCCATTTATGAATACCTAACAAAGTGCCGAGGAAAACTGAGTCGAACGTGGTACGTTGTTCCGTAGGCAAGTTGCACTAACTAAAGAACGATGGCGGTGCCCTGAATAAAGGTGTTAGCAGCCGGTTCTCAATTTCTTCCTCCCATCTCTTTCCCGCGTTCTCAATATTCAAGGCAACTATCGGTTCGTTCTTTTGGAGAAGCGTCGTAGCGTTGTCATCAACGCAATAGCAAGAAAACGTTTCAGCGAAACGTTCCGCAAGATCGAGAACGCTGTGCGTCTTTTTTTTTCCAATGGATTATTCCACCCTTGGTTATTCGTCGAAGAAAGACAACCTGATTAATTGCAAGCGTATCGCGAATGCACGGTCTGGCCTAGTGCTAGGTAAGGCTTTGCGAAGATAGAAATTAAAGAGGAAGGATGAAACAGGCTTGTATCGTGTAAGTCAGTGTCACAGAGGTGAATAATGGGGATCAAAGTGATGGGAGCGAGACAAAGCTAATTGAAATTCCTCGACAAAATTCTTGAACGTTACGAGAGCGTCATGGGTGCGCTCGATCGTGCCCTGTCTCAGTCTAAAGGAGCCGTCGAATTCCAATGTCGATGATTTATAATCAACGATGTAAAACGATATTAATCTTGCAATAATTATTAGAACAAGTAATGCATGAGTTAGAAAAGAAAATCGATCTTCTTGATACGTTTCGGATAATACGTTGTTCGAGATGAAATGTTTTTATTATCTTAGCGACGCGTAAAAAAAATATCATCCGTCAGTTCCGACGTTCGTGTTTGTGGCGTCGAAAACTGTTTTTAACAACACCTATTTATCACATGTTTTTCTGGTTATCCTCGTTCATTCGCTTAGGACCGCTACGTTCTCCGTTCGACCGAATATTCTTCCGCGATCTTTGATCAATTTACTCTTCGTTTTACCAACAATTCGCGCGTATCTTCTGTTGATTTTCACATTTACCTCTTCAAATATCTGATAATAACACGGCATATTTTAATTGTACACAGCATATTTTTACCGACTCTAGTTTTTACCATGTTTTATTCACGTTGAAAAAAAAAAGAAAGAAAAAAAAAGAAAAAGAAAAAGGAACACTAGAAAAAAGAGCGTGCGCGACCAGAATGAGAGGAAAAAGGGACAGAGAGGTCGAATGGCAGAGCGAAAAGTGATATAAAATATATTCGTATTTTTTCAAGGGATTCGCGGGTTCTACGGTCGGCTCGAATCCTGGATTTCGCTTTGATGAGTTTTCCCATTCCGGCTGCTTCTCCATTTTAGTCCACCCGAAAACCTACAGTTCAATCGCGGCCATTGAATACCAATGTAAACGTTCCTGTGGATTTTTTACTTCTTGCATTTTGCTCTTTTCTTCGTTCCCCCGAGAAACATTTTTTTATCATCCCCTGCGACTTCTTAGCCGGCCAGTTTCCTACGCGATACCCTTCCAGTTGGCTGGAAAAACTGAAATATTTGTTTCGCCCGTTTTCTGTCCCATAGCACACCGCGATATCGCCGTAAAAGGATATCAAGTGGTCGCATATTTTAAGGAACCCAGCGAATCCATGAATCCATGAATCGCCGGCTTAGGACTCTCCAATTTGAGAAAACACGACGCCTTGATCCATCGTTTGCGCGAAATGGCAGCATAATTTCTGAATTCTGAACAAGGTTTCGTAAACTTTTTCCGGGACGAGGGTCGTGGCAATGATAGAAAATCTTAAATTGGAAAATCAAAGATTTAAGATGACGAATAGACCATGCGTTAGGTTAAACAATCTTTGGAAGATTTAGAATAATGGGAAAGGTAGTCTATTGGAAAGAATAATCTACGTATTAATTATTTACAGCAATTGGTCCATTTTCTATCAAAGATTAACAAATATGCGTCAATATGCAGGAAGATGCGACCACGAATGTGTAACAAGTTTGAGACTCGGCGAGCGTTTCCATATTTGATTTGAAATCACTTTGCGCTCGTCCGACCGACATAATCCTGGCCATATGGAACGTCGTTGCTCTATAGTTCCGCTATTTCCACGGACGTTGCATCAACGTACGTATGCACGTATATAGCTTGACTGACGGGAACGGAGAATCGGCTGACAGTAGTCGATTCATTGATTGGGGATCGTTGATGTTACAGAATTGGCTAGCGCAGCCGTTTGCTTCGCAACGCTCCACATTCCATATGTTCCAGCTTTTTCGCTCTACCCGCCCAACCTCTTTTCGTCTCTATCCATGTAACGCGCGATTGCCGACAATCTTTGCCTGCTTTTCCGAGAAAATTACGTGTTTTTCTCGTATCAAAGGATCGTCTGTAGTCTACGCGGAGGAAACGCGGAATGCGTTACGTCAGACTTTGAAAATAATTATATAAAATTATATAAAATTATATAAAGTTATATAAAATTATATAAAATTATACCGGTGTTAGCTTGTGGTATTTATATGTGTATATATATATATTTCTTTTTTTTTTTTCTTTCACTCTTTTTTTCACATTTTTGAAGGATTTGTAACATTATTCCTCATATACATTATCGTGTTCTGAAACTACAAGAAATTTCTTTGTTATACTTTCATTGGTTCTGTTTTTATTTGCGAGGAGCATTAAAACAATGGTTCATTCACCGAGTTTCCATTTAACGTGTTCCCCGTAATCTATTACCCTTATCTCGTGCACTTTTCCTCGCGGAAAACTCTCTCGGTAATTAGTAGAATAATCGGAATAAATATCCAACCAGACGCTTTTTCCGTAGAAAGGAGTTAACCACGGTGAATACAAACTAGAACTGCGTTCACTTTCGCGCAGTTAAAGGTGCATTATCACAATTCGTGGCCTCGCAACGGATTCAAAATCTGTTATTGCGTGTCTCTTATGATTTTAGAAACAAATCTGATATCGATTCGTAGCCAGAATATCAATGCATGTCAATAAGGCATCCGGCGACCTTTTCACGGAAACGGTCCCTCGTGGCAACGCATCGTCGCCACGTGAATGCACCGTTCCGCAGTGAAACGCACACTCTTTGTAGTTTCGAGTGGTGTGCACCGCGAAATCCATCCCGTTCTCAGCGATGAATGGTTTGTTTCGAATTGCACCGATTTCTATTTACCGTTGCGTGATTGACTGCTACTATTGATTGATCCAGAAATCGGTTTCTTCTCTCGTTTTTTTTCTTTTTTTTTTTTCGCTCGTTCTAGGAGCCATTCGAAAGCGAAACATTTTAAACCTGCGAACTGAAAGTGTGATCATTTACCTTATTTCTAGCATGCTAGTAAAAGTTTCCAATTACTCCGTTAATCGACACATTTTTTTATCGGTGGAACCATCTTAGGTGCTAACTTAATAATAAAATAATAAAATTATAAAACTAAAGACAGAATAAAAATAATTTATCGGAGGATTGTTTCAAATGATAAGTAAACTCATCTTCACTGATTAAAAGGTCACAGAAGTAACACATAACGGTTTGCCTTTTTTTAAATATAGGAATAGGAATAGATAGGATAGGTAGTATACTTTCTGGTACGATGTGTTAATTATAAGATCAGATGTAAAACATCTCGTCTGTGCTGCTACGTTCTATCGCAGTTTCTTACCAATGTCTGACCAAGCATCTACCTACTCTACTGACCGAGACTCGACTCGCAGCGTTTGATCGCCTTTCTAACCGACATATACCAAACGATCGCGTCGAGTTAAAATTCTAATGCGGCAACTTTGTCCCTTTTTGAGATATGGATATGCAACAGCAACCAGAAAATAGGTTAGCTTGTTCTCAGCAGGTTATGGTCCTTGCGTTCTTCTCTTATTTTGTTCTCTGCTCTTCGTTCTCCTTACACTTTCTTTTCTCTTTTTTTTTTCCTCTATCCTATTTCTTTTCTTTGAGAATTCAACGACTAAAAGCCCGAGGCGAAACTAACTGATTTTCGTGGAATCGTACTCGAAGTCAAAGGGTTATGCAACGCGACCAGCCCTCCGTTCGAATGTCATGCAAACTCGATTCCGTTCCGCCGAGATCTTTCGCAGCTCCTTCGCCGTTTTGCGCTTTGTCTTCGCGTTTCCTCGGTCCACGGAAAATTCTTTTCTCAAGTGGCTTCGCGATAGATATGCTCGTTTTTCTTATCGTTAGAGGTGAAATTCTCAAGCCCTTTTGCCGAATTTTTCTCTGGCCAATGACGAATAGTCGAACAAGTATAGAAATGTATATGTTAGGTCTCGATCGTAGATATGTTAGGAAAAATAGTGGCTGGGAGAAAAGGTGCGGTACTTAAATTTATTTTTAATTCTACTTTTGCCAGACATACGTATTCGCTAATTGAAAATTAGGTGTTCGATATGTTGGAGTTTTTTTAGTTCTATTGTAGGTTTCGTAGAAATTAGCAAGTCTCGGTTGAACGATATCTTTGTTAGAATACAAAACAAATGCAACACAAAAGCTCAAGGATACACAGATCCCAGGAATTAACTGAAAAGCGTTTCCCAGAAATCTCAGGGTCTCCGCAGACTCGTTTCAAATATTTCGTTTCCATTACCGGAGAACAGAAAACCATTTTTTTTCGTTTCCTTTCCAGTGAAGCATTTTCAGCCGTGAGCGTCATCGACGAGAGACGAAAGGGGCGAATTTCGTGGATTAAAATGCCAGAGTTAAGTCTTCGTGAAAATACAAAATATCAACCGCGGACCGCTGTGCGAAAGGATCCATGCGGAATTGGGAAAGGAAAAAGGAAACAACGATCCCGACGTATAACCTCTCCGCGACCCACATTTCAAATCGACTAAACAAAATGGGTCGCTCTGTATGCAACGCGACGATCTAGAAATCCTTTCTCTTTTCCGAGCTGATCCTCGCGTCGCGGCGGAACGATAGTAAAGCTCGAATCTACCGGCTCTTTCCTTCAGCTTCCACGTCAATCTCTGGTTCGTACTTGCGCATTTCCAACGAGGATTCCATATCTCGATACGATTTCGAAGTTGCGCCGCTTCGTATTCGCCTACGTGCGACTCGCTGCACCTGTGAGCCCAACTACGTTTTCCTTTTTTATCCTGTTTCGTAAAACGCTTAGCTACTTCTACGAGATAACCTAGAATCTGCTGACCTTCGAGCTTGTATTCTCGGAAAATCGAAATCAATGCGACGTTTCTATCGGAGCACAAAAATCAAATGATCTTTCTCGAGAACCTCTTGCTTCCGAGGTTCTTCGTTCGAACAGTCTTGAACGAAATTTTCTATTTCTTTGATCGTTATAGCGATGAATTGCAACTTGTGATACAGACGAGGATATTAATTTTGAATTTTATACAAAGATCTTCTTATATTATAACTCACCGATACTCTTCTGCGTATAGCGAAAATTCAATTCTTCTGTTTCTCTCCTGAAAATCTTCATTTACTTCCATTCCTCCTTAAACCTTTCCAGACGAATTACCGAGTACAAGTACCAGGCATTCGATCCTTCCGCTCGTTTGACGTAAATAGAATTTCTATTTTCGAAAGCGATAAAGATAAAAGCGCCGAACGATGTAAACTCGCGAGCGTATCGACCGGACCAAGAAATATTTACGATCAATTATAATTTGTCGAATGCGACAAAAAGTAGAATCGTCGAACCCGATGATTCCCAGACCGCCTGCCTGACCCAACTTTATATTCCTCACAATCGGAAACGGTGCATCATCGATCAGTTTACTTCATCGAGCTCGCCTATCGACTCATCGATTCTTTTAGAATGCTGGCTAACCAACTAATTCCATTTCTTACTATTTTCTGTTTCCTCCCATAGTTTCCAGTGTGCCTCCTTTCTTCGGGGTAACAGTTGGTACCGTTACAACTTTGTCGATGCGAAGTCTCCGTACTAAATTGCTGCGATTTCGAGAATTACGTTGACGCAGAAGTCTAAGCGTGTTCGAGGCCAAAACCAGCGACATTTCTTCGAAGACGTTCCCTGCGAGAAAGCACACACCGATTATTTGGAAAAATCGTGCGATGAAATCGAGCTCGATCGATACGGCGCTAATATCGTTTCGATCAAGATTTAATTGACCGGAATTTTGATCAGCTCGAATCTAACGTGCATACCATTTTTGATTATACGCGACAACCGATCGGTTCGGTCGAATCGATGATCGGCCGTGAAACACCGACGCGATATCAATTATCGTTGATCGAAAATGAACGAAAGAAAAGGAAATAAGGAACCAAGTATGATTCGATACGCGCTGTCTACTTGGTTGGTCATTGGCCGCTTGAATATCTCGAATATCCCGAATGTCCCGCTCAGAAGGGTCAACTTTGAAAAAGATAAAACGGCGAGAGTGCATTTGTTGGGGGTTCTCGGTTCGCGAACAGGAATTTAATCAGTAGTGAAAATTACCCGTGGACGATGAAAGTTCGAGCATGCGCCACCCTTTGCATCTCCTTCCACCGATATTAATTTATTTTATTTCTCTCAGCGGCAAAGCAACGTCGGTTATTTCACATCCATTCAAGATTTTCGATACTATTCTTTCTCTATGCTTCAGCAACAGTTGCTTTAATATCGATATAATGGTTAGATCAAAGCATGATTCATTAGTGTTGTGTACTAAATTTTTTTTCTATTCTGAACGAATACAAGAGAAAGAGAAAGAGAGAGAGAGAGAGAGAGAGAGAGAGAGAACGATTTCCATTATTCCCGGAAAACAAATAACTTGCGTGTAGCTTGTTTCTTTCCCTTTCGCGATTCAATTTCCATTCTGTTATATTTTCCACAATTCATCGTACTATTCAAATTTTTCTATTATTTGCCTTTTCGTAAATGGCAAAGGCAAATAGTTGGAATTGTATCGAAATCTAGTGGAACGAAGAAATTAAATTCTTGCACATCGAGAAATTGCTGCAGGACGATGACTACGGGTCACGAATTCGAATAAAACGACCGTGGAATATGAGGAATCATCAAAATGATATTTCGCGAGAAGAGTAACGGAGTTTGCGAGGTTCGAACGCACGAGCTATGATGCGAATGGCTACGATCGCGATTTCTGGCACACGCGTGCTTTGGACCGAGAATAACTTGCCGGCAAACGTACGATGCAAACTTACGTCGACGAGTCGCGTTCCTTGGGAAACGATCTCGTTACTTGTTCTCTATTCATTTGGGAACGCTTCGAGCGTGTTGCACGAGTGGTTCGGAGACGATGGATCCGATAGCGTGGCAGAAGTTGTTACTTGGCAGCCTGGAAGGTGTGTTTTTTAACAGAGAAGTTTAACACAGGAATCATTAATAGAAAATCCACTAAGTTCGTTTAAAAATGATTGAAAATTTTTAGCAGTTTTCAAGATTCGCGAAGTATCCGTATAAAGATTTCCAAAGTTCAACATAAATTATATTACTCGGCTCACCGGGGGTCGCGTTAACAAATAGAACTGGTCGGTACGATGAACGTTCAAAAGCGGTGGGAGGCTTTCCTGCAAACTTGGTTAATTGGCCGCAATTAGTGTGCTTAAGCGAGGGTCAGCGAGGCGTGCTTTTCAACTTAAGTCGAGGCTTTACCTTTCATTCGCGCGAGTCTTGCCGGACGTTCGACAAAAACACGGATTTAAACGTCAAAGGGCTAAAGAGACTTGGAGGCTGGACAAAGAAACGTTCTAGCACGAGCCGATGGTAAGAAAGAAGACTCGGTGAGAAATAGGAGAGAAAACGAAGACGGAGGAACCAAAGGGAGAAGGATGATTCGAGCAAAAAGGACAGCGTGGTAGGCAAAGAGGGATCGAGTGCAAGAAGAGAAGAAGAAGAAAAAGGCCGAGCAAGTGAATGTAATTGGCTCAAGCCGGTGCTATCTTGCTAGTCAAGCAGTTTCTCAGCTCAGTTGCTATCAGCGCGAATATAAATTCAGCTCCTTTTATTTTACCGCCCATCTCGTTTCCCTCCGCCCCACCCAACACCTTTTCACCCTTTCTACCTCTCTTTCGTCCTTTCATCGCGCCCTCCTACCTACTGGAATTAACGGCGTTAATTTGTTTTAAGTACGCTCCAAGAAAGTTTCGACTTTCCGAGCTCAAGTATCGATAGCTACCACTGACCGTCGATACTCTTACGGATAAGGGGGTGGTGCCTGGAAACAAGGTAGACGGCGAAAAGGGCCGCCATTTGATTCCTCCAACGACTAGCGTTCGACCATTAGGAGATTTAGCTAGTACTCGAGTTCTTTGCCAGCGCGTTAACATTCCCATCGGCCACCATCGGCCTCCATCGGCCACCATCGGTGCACTTTCTCGTTAATATGTTAATCGATATGGTAATTACCCTCTGTCTACGGTTTGCTTATAGACTGTCCGTATCGAAAGCTGGCGTTGTCGTTCGATACGCCGGTGAATAGCTAAAATTCATTGTTACCGATACAGTTTCTGTTTCTTGTTTTTCCATAAAAAATACTATCGATTATTCGGTTATCGTATTATTTCGGCAACACTTTCGGCCACAGTCGCTTGACGGGGAGCGCATTTCCAATAAGAGATGGAGAGTAATTGGCGTTTAATTTGACGGGACTAGGATGTCCGATCAACGACGTTCCGTTTCTACTTAAATCGAATATTTGGCGCTTCGTCGAGTTGTATTGTAAAACAGGTGTTTGTTGTATTTTTATTGGATAAAAAGCATCGTTGTCGGTGTTATTACGAAATTATCGTCGAACATAAGCCCGGCAGGCATCGATCTCGTTACAATTATCCACGCAAGCACAAGCACAAGCTCGATCGAGAGTTTCTCGACCTACTTCTTCGAACAACTACGTTTGGTTTTTCCATGGAAATGGAAGAAACGAACTTCTTCATCGAAAATTATCCACTAAGCAATTACAAGGGCAGCGTGTGCAATGATGTGTTCGTCTTAACGACGGTGACGTCAATGCCCTGTAATCGTTCACGCCAATATCGGCGTGGAAAAGTTTTGTGCTGCGTCGTAGCTATACTTCCCTCGACATCCGATAATAGTCCCGTTGAAGAAGCTGCGATTAATTGTGCCCCCGATTAAAGCTGCTCGATATCTCGCAGACCGATAGACGTGTTTGTCACACTTGCGTGGATTTAACTTGGTTAGAAATTTCGTTCTAAACGAGCCTCGTCTGGCGCGGAACGGAATGAAATTACATCCCGAACATTTCAACATTCTAAACGAATTTATTATTTAATTATTTAATTGTACATAATTAAATTCCTGTACAATCGCTTCTTAATCTTATAAAATAATTATAATTGTCGCCTGTTATCGTCGATCTTGTAAAATTCCCGGTGAAAAATTAAATCCTTAATTGCTGGTGGTTATTAAACGTATAATACGTATAATACGTATAATAATTGTGATATTACGACCTATCGTTAAAATCACACTTTTAAGTTGGAGCGTACGTTCGGTAAGCATGTTGTCTTTTTTTATCGAAAACACGTGTAATTATACAAGTCGTAGATGGTTCGTAGGAATCTCTCGTCTCTAATATTTTACTCGTTTTAGTCGTTTTACTCGTTTTACTCATTTTACTCATTTTACTTATTTTAGTGGGAAAATGTTGCGAGCAGTGCCGTGTGCAGCAGTAATTATTCATAGCAATTACGCTGTTTTCCGACTTGTACAAAGGCACCGCCTTTTTACGAGTATTTCTTTCTCGCATCCCCCGGGATATTGTTAAAAATAATATCGTCGCATTTAACCCAACATCGTCGTAAAAGACCATGGTATTTCAAATTTTATGTTCTGTTCGCGGCGAATTCGCGACCAACGATCCACCTATAAAACGTAAAAGAAACGATACGCGATGGATCGCTTACAGTCGGAACGTTATTATCTAGAGAAAACCGATTTAAATAGCGTTAAACTGTAATTTCAATTCGTAGTAGAATTGTATTAAAATACGGTTGAAAATTATGGAAAAATATACGAGTTGAAATAGGCAAGAAATGTTATCCGGTTATTTTAACTTTTGAGTTTCGAGTTTCGAGTTTCGAGTTTCGAGTTTCGAGTTTCGAGTTTCGAGTTTCGAGTTACGAGTTACGAGTTTTGAATATAAAACTTGGAATTTTATATATTTAGACATCCGATATTCTCGTTAGCGGTATTTTATATTACCATCTATCCGATACTTATTGATACAAATTTCAGTTGCCAATTTTTTGCCCATTTTTCTGACATTTTCACAATATTTCAAAGGACGTATCAAGGTCCCTCGGTGAAATTCCCGCATTTACAGTCGATCAAATTTTCGCGCAAAGCCGCACTCGTGCTGAATTCCGATCGAAGATCGAGGGAGTCGAAATCGCTCGTTAGCCAAGAAGAAAAGTCGTTTCGAGGGGGATATTCGTGTCGCTTAGTGGTGGAGCTCGGTTCGAGGAAGGAGTGCAAAATGGCGGTGGTTCCAGATCCCGAAGTTTTATTCCAGTGGTCTTTGGGACGATTTAATGCCTGTAAATTTGGAGGAAACCGTAACTCAAACGATATTAGCCTTGGCGTAAAAGAGACGCGAGAAAGAGGGACGAAATATCGAGAAAGCATAGACGGGGGAAAGGAATGGTGAAATTGTTCGATATTCGAAAGACGTCGCAGGGTGGCACGCGCAACGACGACCAGACTACGGAACTTCTTCTATTTATCCGGTCACGAGAAGTTCAGTTATTGCTTCGACCGTGAGAAATAGACTCGAAAAGAAAGTTTACCTCGAGCTTTTTCCTTCAGCCTCCGGACACTTTTTAATTTTTGCTTAATCGTTTCTTTCATCCCGCTCATTCCTTTGATACCATTCCATTCGATTCGATTCGATTTAATTAACCTTTTCGATGATTTCTCTACGACCTATTGTCTCAAACGTTTCTCTTATCTCTTGTTAAACCCCTTCAACTTATTCACCAACCACACAATTTTGTAGATCGTAAAATTTCATCTTTTACAATATTTAGAATCTTTAGAATCTTTAGAATCTTTAGAATCTTTAGAATCTTGGCAACCATGTCTCACGATTCAATTTTTCCAAGATTCCCCCTTAAGAACGAATCATCCCCAATATTTTTCACCGGCACGGCACTCTGTCTAATTAAACCGTTAATCACCTTGTCATACACTTCCGTGTGGGCCCTGCGAGATTTAACACCGCGACGATGTAATAAACGACCAATTTATCCGCGTTGGGCCACACACAGGGTTTGCTCGGCGTTACATCGTACCGTGAAGGATGTAGGTGGGAGTGGATCTCATAAAAACGTTCGCCACACACAACGTTCGGTCGTTCCGCCTTTCATGACTATCTGATGTACATTGCCAACATGATAGATGTTTATGCCTCCCGCGACACTCCATTTGCCCTTATTTTCCGAACATACCGAGTCCCTGCCTCCGTTGACAACCCTTCGTGTTACCCCATTCTCGCTTATACAACGCTGAATATTGTCGCTCTTTATATTTTCAAAGGGAACCTAACCCGAACCACTGGCGCGGCGTCTAGCTGGAAAATGAAAAGAGAGAAAAACCGGTTTCCCCGTTTCCTCGACTCAGATACACGTGTATTTATGTATCGAGAGAACGACTAGCGCACGAATACGACGAACGTTCACCGGGTTCGATTGAACGGAACAGACGACAGAGGAAGAGGAAAGGGAGACTTCCTTCTTTCAGTGCTCGATATCGGCAGCTCGACCAAGTTTCTCGTTCGTCGTGTCCGGCCGCTAAGTAATTAGTTTGCTTTTTATTAACCGATGAGTCGAGTTTGTTTTTCTCTTTCCTGTCGGAAGTGATTTTTAATATCGTATTTGTCGGAAGAATTGTCGAGGTAACGAGGTGCTTTCGGTATCGATATTTTTTAGCAATATTTTGCGTACCTTTCCTTTCTTCCGCCAGTTGTACATCGATCCACTATTTTTTTTACTATTTTCAACGAGCACTGATTTTATTTATGGTTAAACCATTGTTCGACTATATCATGCTGTATCGTATCATGTTTGACTTTGATTCATGCACCTACATGTTTCGCAAGTGTAGTAATTTAAATGGGCCTTATCCTCGATCAAACTTTTTTCACACAATTCAGGCATATTAATTAAAACAGGATCGCTGTATGACAAAGATTTGGTACGATTACGATGCAATCATAGTTTCCTCTGAATCCCTTGCATTGGGTATTTATTCGGACACAACTCGTCATCGCGTAGTCGATTTTCCTCGATGAGAAGCCGCGAAGACTCGCGTGCAAAATTGCTTCCTCGCCCGTCGCTCGTCGCTCGTCGACGTCGGCGTCAGCGTCGTAACTAGTGTAATGTACTTTTCAAGCTGTTACTTCGAAAGAGCTTGCTTTGTAATTTGTTTATGCGTGGCCTTTTGTCGGAGAATTTTCTCCGAGAACGAGCACCGGTCGAGAATAGTATAGCGAAACGAGAAGAAAATCTTCTTACGCGTAAATAAAAATATGTCGCAAGTTTTCAGGGTAACTGGTGAAATTCTTTTCTTCGAAGCCGTTCGATTTAGAAACGTAACAATAAAGTATATTTTAAATTATAAATCCATCATAGAACGAAGCAAATGTACTTGATGGTAGTAAATGTACCAAGTGGTCGTTATATCTTCCTCGTGTTTTCGCACGAATTTATGGTGTTACGCAGAGAGCCTGGGATGTATGAATCTAAATAATATTCATTGATATTCGTTGATTTTTTATTTAGGCAAGAAATGCTCGATATCGGCAAACGGCGGGCGTTTGCATTAAAACTTAACGACAATTTCGAGGAGAACCAGTCAGTTTCCGTTTGAACAGTAGATTTATGATGCTATGCAAATTCAAGCTATAGTATAAAGCTTAAAATTTACATACAGACGTAATTTTCAGCAGCACGTTCGCGTTCACCGGCAGAGATATATTATTCCTCATGTTTCGTTAAAGAGTACACTGAAATGTTTGCGGAATGTCGTCCATAAAAATCTTTGCGGTTACGAGCGCGTACATTCCGATGGAGTCTCTATCAAAATATCATTTTTACGAGTTTCTGTAAAGGTTAACTATTTCCTACCGTGTCACTCGATTAGCAGTCGTGTACCGAATTACAGATAGCAGAAACCGTAGTAAAATCTTTGAGAATGTAAATGAAATTACCCTTTGAATTCTATTTTCTCATAGAAGAAAATCTGTTTTCCCACGATCAACGGGCCAACGGGCCAACGTAGAGACACGAGAAAAAAAAAAAAGAATGAAAAGAAAATGTGATTCGTTGTCAGAAGATTTTTACATTAGATCGGGCTCTCGTTTCTTTGTCAACTCGCGACGAAGTAAACTTCTATGGAGAGTCGTCTACGTAATATGGACCGACACCAGGTCGAGGTACGTTCGATTTGGATTAACGCCAGCATCAACATTAGTCTTTGGCTTCGCATTCGAACGAGGAATAAATTGGAAAAGAGCTTATCGCGTGATATCCAAGCACCGTTTCGCGTCCACGTTAATCTTGGACTTGTCCAAAACGTTATCCACGCAGCCAGGAATTCTACAGATATCGCGTTGTCGCGCAACCTGCTCATTCAGTAATGTCAACTCATTTATTTAGCACCGGTTCTTCTGTGGGATAGGTACACCGCTGTAAACAGTATACTAACGCCGACAAGCCGGTAAGAATGAAGCGGAGAGAAATTATTTTCGAGAATAATTTTACAATACATGGTTTACCTCCAAAATTACGATCTCCGCGCGAGAAACAGCTGGCTTTAATTTCACTGTTTTCTACTTCGAGCTCGATTACCAACCTTATTTCGCAGATTATTTTATCAATATTTATCAACTTTTCGATCAATCCAACTAAGTAATTAATTTCTTTTTGAAACTATTTGAAATCTATGGTTTTTGTTCGATTCCTTTTGTTCCTATTCGGACACAAAAATAGTCGCGAAAAAAAGAGGATTGCAAATACGCTGGTCAAATTATATACATCATAGAACACAGGTCGCAATCACAAATGGATTTAATGGCTTTAGCGTTTGCTTCGCATGTGGCTGTGGTTTGTTCGTAACAGAACAATCTGAAAACAATTTGCAAAACACATATATACATCCTCGAAAACTACATATATGTCCATATATGTACACACATATATATCTATGTATGTATATATATATATATACGTAGTACGTATGAATGCGGTAATAGGGGATGCGGACGAATCTCAGCCCGCTCTCGGGTTTACGAGCGTTGCTCGCGACTGTCCACGAAGTCGATATTAATTATTTCGGCGCAACCGAGCAATTTATAGGAGTTATTATTGTTTACCGCCACTTCAGACGGCCGCACGGTCAGAAATTTTCCAGAAATTATTGCCGACCGATCGATCATTATTGCGCGTCGTTATTCCGTTTCATTAACAACGCTTGAACCGGCGCGAAAATTATCAGTCGGACAGAGCGTGAAATTTAAAGTGTATCACAGGATGCGTACAATCGTTCGGGAATAATTGGCAAACACGTATTATATTTAAATATGCCAACCGATGAGTCTTCAAAAAGTTGCGTTGAAATTGCACCACTTATTATTGATTATTAAAAGTAACAAGAAATGCCCAATTAGTATTGGTTTGAATAATTTTCAATCGAAATCTCTAACCACAATTCTCTTTGATTTCATTTAAACCATTTGACACAGAAGTTTACGATACATACCGATGGTATACTCGAACGTACCATTAGGACCGTTTAGATATCGATTACTGGTCTATCCTATAGAGGTGAGCGATTTGTATATATAGGGATAATCGATTAGTCTGTTTACTGTGCGTGACCCTCGACTAGATTATGCCTGCAATCGATTAACCGGAGAACCGATCGACCACATTCGGTTAACAGATACCGATACATCCTACTACAGTTAACCGCTTAGCGGTGTACTCAAATTACCTAATACTCTTCGTCACGTTGTATCGACTTTGAATCGTGTCCATAACGATCCGACTTGGAATCGTTTGTTCGTCGGTCGTAAATATGTTTACGATCAAACGCGTTTCTATCGTAATTCGAAACGTCAATTGTTGGGATCACTTTTTAATTTATTCTGGTTTATCGAAAATTCAGCTTTACAAAGGTCCTTCGAAAAAGATAGCTCCTCGAAAAAAGAACCTACTGTAATTTAGACCTTTTTTACAAGCATCGTTGATTCAGACGGACCAGTTAGGTTACATCCAAGTACATCGCCGAACAGAAGTTTGTAAAAGCTCGGTGTAAGGACAGATTCGAGTGACAAACGGTGAGGAAACTTCTCGTTCCAAACTAGACACACTCGTTCCTGACAAATCAGGCCGCCGCCAGTACAAAGTAAAAGGACAGCCCGTCTCCGTTCACGGATAGACAAGACTTAACATTCTTGTCTCAAGGAAGAAGCCACAAACAGCGCGTGCAAACAGACACAAGCACGGCAAGAATCGTGTGGTGCAACAACAGTGCATCGAGAACGTCCCATTTGGCGAGCATCGTCTCGCCTCGAAGATAAAGCTCTCGTTCCCCGAGGCTCGGAGATAGACAAGAATCCTGTGGGTGGCGAGGATGCATCGAAGAAACGAGAAGAGGCAGCCGCAGATAAATTGTTGGAGCGCTTTCGGCAGCTCGAAGAAGCACTCGGTGTTCGAAAAGAGGCGGCAGAGGATCGCTGGGCCTGTTTACCCGTCCGCTGTTGCTTGAACTTTAAAGTTCGTAGGTGAGGTCGACCGTAAATCAAGCGTTTCAAACCGGCCACCTGTGGCGTCACGACGCTGCTTTAGCTTCGTACTCTCTTCCAAGGAACGCTCTGGCAGCCTGTTTCGTTTCGTTTCGTTTCGTTTCCTTTCGTTTCGTCTCTTTTCTTTCTTTTACGCTATACTTGGCCGATCCGATCCGATCGTCGTTGCCGTAAATATAACACGCGTATAAACGTAACATCTGCGAAACGATTCCATTGGCGCTCGATGAAAGCGACGCGGTCACGATGGTTACGAACTTTCTCGAGCTGACGCGGTAGAAGTTGCTCCTGGGAACGGATCTTGCCGCCATTAAGGGATTCCGGTGGCGTCCATCGGCGTCCATCGGCGTTCATCGGTTCGAACGACGACTTTCAGCGATCCATAAAATGAACCTCCCATCTTTATTTCTCCCGTACACAGGTTCCCCTTGTTGGCCGGGATTATGAACCTTCACCGACGACCATTCGCCTACGACCAACGAGCACAGAACGGATCGAACTTCTTTCTTTCGATGCCAAAACTTCGTAAAGGAGTCGTACCGGCACAGCTTTTTCTCCGTATCACTTTATACGAGTTTAGCGACCGTCATGGTGTTACAAGGTTCTCGAGTCGCGAAATTTTTTTATCTATGCTCTTCAACGAGTCAAAGGGTTTTTCGTTTCCTCTCGTCCAAGGCTTTGAATTCCCTAATTGAGAAAAATATCGAGCCAAGACTTGGAAGCAATGAGTCGTTTAACAGAGGTCTAACTCTTCCCGTTCGGCGAAGCGTTAAAACAATTAAAGTAATCCCGTGGAAATAATCTTCGCAACAGCAAGCTTTAAGCTTCGATGCCGGCGTATCTCTTTAAGCCGGGCTAAGCGGAAGGAGCATTTCAAAAAGGAAAGGATGTCTGCTATAGCTTGGTCGTGTATCATCGAGGCATACCGATTTCGGGAACAATCTGACTCGTTTTAGTGGCTTTCAAAATGATGATGATGCGCCAGAAAATGGGGCGATCCGACGACAAAACTGGTCGAGAGATGTACAGGGTTATTTGTTCGTTTAATCGGCATATAGAACAATTGGCATTGCTAACGAAAATTATAAAAAAATAAACCGGTGCGCTAATACGAACCATCCGTCTTATCGTTTCCTACGGAGGGAACATTTCGAGCCTCTGCATTTATCTTCCGGCTTGAATTTGAACAAACCTCGATGTAGCCGCAAACGCCGAGAATACAAATTAATTTAAGAGCTTTATGCTTTCACCGTGAATCTCGCGTTATTGTTCCTTTCGTTTGTTCGAGCAACGGAAAACGGAAAACGGAAAAGAACCGAACAAAATTAGATAAAGAAGAAGAAGGAGAGGAAACGTAGAGTACCAGGAGAGAATTGTGTTTCTACCAAACCCAGTAAGTCTGCTCTTATTGTTCAACAGTCTTGAGCGAATCTTTCCTCGGTTCCTCTTTTCTTTTTTCTTTTTTCTTTTTTCTTTTTTCTTTTTCTTTTTTTCCTTTTTTCCTTTTTTCTTTCATTCTTGTTTTTTGTTTTTTTCTGTAAACTAATTGATACCGCTTTTGTCGAGCAAAGACAACGATGTCGACGACGACAGTGGGACAGTAACCGAGGAGAACGGTTCACCCCAGTAGAAAGAGCTGTAATTAGGAGCTATTTATTGCTGGCCTTGAGGAAATTTCTTCCGTATCCCCGCAACATCTATCTTACTTTCGTTCCTGCCCCTCCTTCGGCCTCCCCTCGCTTCTCGCATCTTCTTCTTCTTCTCTTCTCTTCTCTGCTCAACGAGCAAGCTCTCGCGCGAGATTTAACGGTATTAGCGTCGAATGGAGGACCGAGGCGTTTAAGGCAAATTGCGGAGATATCGTTAAAAGAGTCGGTTGCACGGGTTTTAAGCATATTTATGACCTCTCAGCCGCTAATTAAACCGCTGGACGCTGTTACACTTGGCAAAGAATAGAAAATCTGTGACTTTGAATATTTGGAACGAGATATCACGCATTTCGATGGCTACGCTAAATATATGCGATGCGATAGAAATGATACATCGATTTGCTTTTATAATAGCATATATTACGATAGAATAATATATTTAAGCTCGGAGCTTTGACGGTACTTGTGAGTAAAAAAGTAACGTAAACTGTCGTCCGCTCACGGCCGTTCCGTTTATACTTCGTATCGACGCGGTGCCGATATTTTCACTAAATTACAAATAAACTCGCAACAAGAAACACAAATTGAACGATCGTAACCGAACATCTTGTCGCGATTCTTGGATCGGTAGATCGTGGTCGTTTTATCGTTACAACGTTGTTATCTCCGCCTTGCAGTAGATATTATCAGAGATTTAGTTTCCACGACGCGTCCAAGTATGTATCATCTAAAGTGCGCTTTGAATAAATTTACATCGATATCTTGCGCGAACACGTTTCGTGTTTCTTTCTCTTTTT
Organism: Ctenoplectra terminalis; assembly: GCA_019453375.1. Classification (NCBI taxonomy): domain Eukaryota; kingdom Metazoa; phylum Arthropoda; class Insecta; order Hymenoptera; family Apidae; genus Ctenoplectra; species Ctenoplectra terminalis. The sequence continues at coordinate 70,079 of SMSQ01020751.1, read as the reverse complement.
CAACCTTTTGCTCCATCCCTTTTCCACCTTCGACGAGGATATTTTCCTTTTTAACCTGCTCGCATTATCGGTATAATGAAATTCAGAAACGAAGTGCATTTTTAGAGGTAAGCGAGCTTATGTCGCAACCAAAAGGTTATGCAAAGCATCAGACTACCGGTTGAATCTCATTAAAGGCGGACAGAGGCGAACGGAGAAGCTAGTCGAGTGTGTTTTCACTTGCCAACGAATAGGCAGGGTCGAGGAGATAGTTAAGGGGCCAACCTTCAAGGTGGCGGCGGCGACGGACGCTAATATGATTGTCCTTTCGATCACGTGATCTCGTACCGGCTAATGACGTCATTACGTCACGCTAATAGCCATCCCCTAACAGGCTGTTGAAACCGAGGACTCGAGTTTCGCTGTCTATCGAAGGCGTTTCCAGTTGCCTCTCACGTTATCTAGAAACTTTCATAGAAAATATATCTCTATAATCTGGCCTCTCTTCCTAATAATTCTAAATAGGGAACGAGGCAAACGAAATTTAACCGGTGTTTGTCAGAAATTTTCCGCATTGTCGCAACACGGGCGCGTAGTCGGTTGCATTACCCCCACGGCGTACGTTTGAATTTTGTTTTAAAGCTGCGTCAGCGGGCGTCGTCCTTCTCGCGCAGAAAATCCTCTCGCAGAGGCAACGCTGTTACGATTTTTAATACGTTTTCTCCGCGTTTCACAGAATTCCTAACGAACCACTCGTGTCCCTCAAAGGGTGATTACCGAGGCAACGATTACAGTGCGATTCAGCCGCGCGCCTCAATCCGGATGCAGTTCAACGCGTTTCCGACGACACAATGGATGGAGAAGCAGAAACGTAAAAGTATCCTCGAGGCCCGGCAACGCGTAAAATCAAGCAGACTAGACGAGGCGAAACTTGATTATAATTACGATTTTCCTCCAAGTGCACTCGAGGCGCGGGAGTAACGAACTGCACCAAAGGGCGACGCCAAACATTTGCGTATCTGTATACAGCCGCTGCATTCTCCGCATCTTTGTGCAACAGCATTGTGTGCACCGCTATCCAAAGAGAACTTCCGTAATACCGAGCGTTCTGCGCGCACGTACAGTCCGCTTCTACGCACGTACAACACACGTTTGCACACGATCGTAAGAGGTTTAAAGCGGTGGCCTCGTGCACGTACACGCTGGTAACACACTATCGCAGACACGATTAGGGTGTACCGACGATAACGATGCCAACGTATCGCTTTCCCGTAGTGTTGTATTACTTCGAGGCAACGCTGTGCCATAATTTTATAATTTGCTTAAAACACGGTTCCTCTGGTACCCTCGAGAAACTTTGTTTCGTCAGGTTGCCTGCGGTAGTCGGCGCAAGGTTCTTCGATGTAAAGACACTCTGGTATTAATTTGTCACTTTTAAAAGAAAGAAACAATTGAGAAGAGAGAGAGAGAGAGAGAGAGAGAGAGAGATTTTTTTCTACGAAAAGTACGGTCTTATTATTACGAGATTCGATCGAGTGATTCGTGCATCGTTTCATCGAATATTCCGAGCCGCTATTTACGCTCGTCGTTGCGTTACTGTACAATGGCCCAGTTATTGGCGAGCATCGTTACACGAGTACGCTAATTTATATGGGACTCTGTTTCATTCTGAATTTCCTATAATTATACCAGGGATCGGGAGTAAGGAAGACTACGAGAGAACCAATACGAGAGAAAGGAAGGGAGAGAGAGGGTGAACGCGTCGAGTTTGCAGCTCGAGCGAACGACGGCACTCGAAGCTCTCGAGACGCGCGTACATCCTCTGGATATTCTCAACGACTCGCGACCTACTCTTCTCACCCCGAGAAGGGGAACAAAGACGAGACACGGCTGGCGAAACACAAACAGAGTACATCGTTATTGCCGAACATATATTTACGGCCGATCGCTTGTCTAAAGCTCTCGTTAAACACGAGAAGAGAAAAGAGGACTTCATTGTTACCGTCGTTCCTGCGTCCCGGTTTCTTCTCACTTTCTCTCTTTTCAATTCGTATCTTAACAATCCACCCCATCTCTCGGTAACTTTCAACCAGCCTCGAATATCCGGATGGTCCGTGGTCATTACCTGGCTGGCTGGCTTGGCTTGTCCGTAACGAGACCATAAAAGGTGTACGTATATTCGTCGTGGCGCGTACATCCGGGGAAAATATACGTATACCTTCAAAGTAAAAGGGACGTTTCCTTTGTTCGACTCTCCGCGTTAACTCGCCTACCTTGACTGGATCATCCTACAGCTTGATTAAGTTGGTCGAGGTCCTATCGCGATTACTCGACTTCTCGTAAAAACGTCTAGCTGTCTGTAGCCGTCTGTTAATGTTCCTTTTTCTTCAGTCTTTTGTATACTTCTTCTCCGTACGTTTCTTTCCTTCTTCCCGAGGATGAGAAAAACATCTGGCATGGAATAACAGAGAAACGAGAATCGAAACGAAACGAAACGAAACGAAAAAATTCATCGTACATCGTCAGCATCAAAATGCAATAAATTCGTGTCGTTCTTCTGTTCTTAACGAGCTTTCGTTGACGCTAATCTTTAACCTTGTTCTCGAAAACGGAAGTTGTTCGAGTATAGTTGGTATAAAAACTATAAAGTATGCATGGTAAAAGGCTGAATAAGATAGAAACAGAAATATTGTAGCAACAGATTAAACCGCTGCAATTTTCTGCTCGACGATATCTCGTTTCATCGATGATTCTGCTATTAGTTTCCTCGTTTCCAACTCGCGATCATGTTCTCTCCTGTCGATAAAAAACGTAAATAGATGGTCGAACGACGACGGAAAGGGGGCGACGAAAAAGTGGAAAATGTATTCCCAGCTTTCCGCTGGTTCTTTTTCTTGGCTCGATTCCTTGTCTATTGGTTCTCTCAATCGCGGAAACTCAGTTATCTGCTCTGATTCTCTTAAATCGATCCAAGAGGAAGTCGATACTTGCGGCGATTCTTGTAACCTGCATAACGAGCCAGCAAAATAACACGAGTGCTCCTCTTACCGGAGTACTGATTCGCGAAATTCTTGTTCCACTGGTTTCCGTCGAGTCGATTGATGTTTTTATTCGCGCGTAAAGACAACCGCGAAACTCCTATTGAAATGAAATAATTAAACATCGACCAGGATTCCGTTCTTCCAGTTTTTTTCCGCACCGGAAAATTCTCCACACGGAGTCTGATACGCGTTGATTAGTCGTTCAAAGATGAAGCCGTGTCTTTCGTAGCTCTTCGGTATTCTTTCATCGTTAAATTTCATTCGGTTTCATTCGTTGAATCATTGAAATTCGTAAAATACATGTCATCGTAGAAATTTTTCACGTCACGTAAAAAGTGAAAATTATTACATTATTTTTTTTTAACCTTTTGCCAACTACATTAACGATGGCATAAATTGCTACCGGTAACTATAATTTTCACCTTTAACTTTTATATGATATTTACTATAACATTTAAAGTTATAGGAAAGTGTAAAATCTTACGCAGCGAACCTTACCAATAGCCGTGTCTGACCACGCATCGTCTGTTTCTACTTACCACGTCTTCCCTTATGCGCTTCCGTTAAACGCTTAAATCTCCTTCCTATCGTTTAAGTAGGATTACTGTAGGGACTGCGACTTCTAAATTACATCTTTGCTCGCTGTCTTAAGAGATTAGAATTATAATATGAACAACTTCTCTCGACAAAGCTTTAATCGTTAGAGCGTAACAAAAAAGATTAAAATAGATCAATGCGATTCCTATAGTGATTCACAGGGTGAATTCTCAGATAATGTCTCCTTATCCGATGCACCCGAAGTCTTTGGTCGATCGTGAATTCGTTATCGATCTCTAAGGAGAGTGAGCAAAATATCTACGTGACTGGAAAAGTTTCGCTGTCTACGAAATTTAGGAGAGCCATGGACGGGGCGCTTTATACACCTTAATTGCGTCGCCGAGTGTAAGGTAACGTTGTTAGCGCGAGGCCCTTTGAACTCGGAATTCAATTATTTTATAGCACACGCTACGTTCGTCCCGCTACCGCCACTTAAGGCGAACACGCGAACACGCGAACACGCACACACACACAGGGATACAGAGGTAAGTGTCCAAGTTCTTTAGGCAAGAACGTATAACTCCTTATTAGCGTTTCGAACTCGCGACTAATTCCACTGGAAATTTATACCTCGTAAACGGGACCTCGCTGCTATTGCGGTGTCTGTCTTGATGTTCCGTCGAGTTTTAAACTCGAAGCGTCAACGACGCAAATGCGATTCTTCTTTTTTCTAGTTACAAAAAAAAAAAAAAAAAAAAAAAAAAAAAAAAAAAAAAAAAAAAAAAAAAAAAAAA
>SMSQ01020751.1:20602-65039 GCA_019453375.1 Ctenoplectra terminalis | reverse complement strand
AAAAAAAAAAAAAAAAAAAAAAAAAAAAAAAATGAAAGAAAGAAAGAAAGAAAGAAAAACGTTTGGCTACGCCAGCAATCCAGGAACTGGAATTTCAATCGGAATTCTTATCATCTATCGCTCTCAGCGGTATACGGTTCAAGTATTTAAATAAGCAGCCAGATTCACCAATTTATTACGTTCATATTAAAATTCCGATGCTGTTATTGCTACGTCGTCTGGTGATCGCATTCCAGCTGCTTCGAATATGTCGGTACGAATCGTACAACGTATCGTGTAAATTAACTACAAAGTATTTTCCTGCAACTATTCGATTCAACATAGTAAACATTTCAATCAGATTGAAACGTATAACCAGGTATAATAGTTTTGCTCCATCATGATTGTCCATTGCTTATTTCCATACATTATTCGTGGTAACGTTACGTTTCTCATTGAGTGATTGATAAATTACAACCCGATTGGCGCCTCTACGTATATACCGAGCATCGGACTGGCCAAGAAATCGAGCGTCGGAATGGGTCTGGCTGGAATCCTTCGATAACTGCCGCCTCGATTGAAATCTAACGAGCAATATTTGGTCGACATAATCTCCGACAAATCTTTCGTACGATAGTCATGGCTGTATAAGCCAGTGGTCTTGCAGCGAAACCCAGGGCACCGTTGACATCGTTCCGACTACCGTTCTTTTACCCCTTTCTCCCTGAATCGTCGCGACTCTTTCGACCGGTTCTTCCTTCCCTTGGAAATTCGCTTCATCCCGGGAACTTACACTTGCACACTCCTCATTCTTCCTTTGAGCCGCGGTTCGACCTTCCCACCTTGTATACCAGTCAGCCAACCCACCCCTCGAGCGGCGAAAACGACGGAAGCATGAAACTTTGGTCACGACTTCGACTTCGACTTTGACTTCGACTTCGACTTCGACTTCGACTTCGAGATCGTCCGCGAGCGTTGTTGAAACTTATAAAGCATCGTCGCTTGGGCTACCGCAATCATTGCTTACCGATCCTGCCCACGTTTCTGTGTATAGGACACGGTGCAAGGGACAGTGGATTACGCGTTCGTTCAAAGGATTTTCATCGTCGTTGCTGGTTATCGGGGAATTGCGTGGGACGACGAGAGATCGGTTCCCATCGACGAGCTTTCCGCACTTGTTTGACGTGGCTCTGGTCTTTGACCATCTTTCGTGAATACACGAGGTATTAAAATGGTTTTATGTTTGCCCTGTGATTCGAATTTTATGAGAAAGCAACAGTTTTAGAATGACACACGAATGTTTGTAAAGGATGGTATCTACACACATATTTTCACGATGAGCGAATGACGATAATAAGAGTGACACGTATCTCATTATTTCTCCTTTTAAGGAACACTTGTCTCGCATCGAGACATATCTTGAATAAATGAACGTTATAGACGAAGGACTGGCCGATTAATATAATGGCGCCTACGTGCACGGACTTCTATAATCTTTGTCGCGACGCAATTATTTTCGCGAAAATTATCTTCGTTCCATGACTTCTTTACGATTCGTTGAGCACGAGCCCAGGTTCTCTCGATCCTTTAGCATTAGTTTCTAAGCGCACGCGAAGAATATCTACGATATGTGACATCTCTTTTCAATGACTCGTACAATTTCTGCGATAAAATAAACCTTAACCCAGTAATCGATGCTAACGCGTTTGAAAACTTAAAACCTTTGCCGACGGATCGTTTGAGGCTGAGAGGAAATGCTCGAAAGAATAATGGAACGGCTGATAAAAATCTTGACGACTGGTGGTTCGTAACGTTATCCACCTCCGTGGATCCGTCTTACACGTTTAATCCAATTCAATGATTATTTTTCTACTCCAATTTGTGTCAGGAACGAGGCAGGATATGGGTCGCGTCAAGCCATCCCGACGAACGATCATATGAATGAACGTCTAGAGACGTTAGCATGAAAGCCGGTGACCATCGAAGCGATCGTGAAAGAACGAGCTCGCCGCGACATCATCTCGTCCTAGATTACATTTCCGTCTCGATGCACCCTCGAGTTTTCTGGTCATCGTAATTAGCGTAGCTCTGTCCGATGCTCCATCTTTCAACACCGAACGAAATAGAATTGGCCGCGCGATAGTAGACTTTGTTATTAATTACTCGGTCGAATTTAACCAGGTTTTATAAACGTTGCGACCATCGTCTCTCGACGAACCGTGTTCGTGTTACAGTGTTACAATTATCGAAACGGAACGAACCGAAGCCATGGACTTGAAACGTTGACTAATCCCCAGGACTGTGACGCAATTGACGCGAAGTGAAACCCAGGTATTAGGGATAATACTCGTTGAAAGCTACTGATACATCTGGTACAACGCTTGTAGCTGACTTGCTCCAACGTATCGAACCGCGTCGAAAATTGAAAACTATTTTTAATCGTTTCCAGTTATCGCTCGTTAACGATCTTGGCCATTCGACGAAGAAAAATTGCAACAGAATTTTAAGTTGATTCTGGTTTATCGGAGGTGAAATTAATACGGGGCAATGCAAAAGCAATACAACGTATAATTTATGAAAAAAATATACTGGCCACCACGTATCGTAACATTCTTCTATCGGAACATTCTTAAAAAAATTCGAACGAAAATTCTAGTTCCGAATCTGTTTCGCAAGTTTTCACCAATGCGTCAGCGAAAACTTACTTGATTGTACAACAATACTCGGATGCAACTAGGGAAGACCGATGCAGGTGCCTCTATGTATCTAGCCGAGTAACGATTCTCAGTGGCGCAGCTGCAGCTAGTTCCTCCAGTGACTCTGCACTAGCTAATTAGGATGACCAAGACATTCGACGAGAAATTTTTCTTCGCCAACACTTGCCAACACTCGCCAACAATTCGCGTCACGCGTTTCATTTTCTCCAGTTTCTTCTTCCTACTGTCCTCAACGATTGGTGCGTGAATTTTTTTTTCATTGCCAATTTTTTTCAACGTTCAACGTTCAACGTTCAACGTTCAACGTTCAACGTTCAACAAGGCTAAGAAAAAAAGAAAAACAATTTGTGAAATGCCACCCTTGATTACGATAGACCGTCGAACTGAACGCGGTCACGGGGTTTCACGTAGCGCTAGAATTTCTACGAGAATCCTCGCCATGTATACTAATGCACACACGTTGTGACAACTCCCGGAGGCGTAGTTACTAATTAAGATGACTGAAGATGCTAGATCGTACGTAGGAACAGGCCTGTAATCACGATTCCCTCGATGATATTGTTTCAACCTCGTGTCCCACTAATTTTCGCGTCTCGACGCGAATTCCTTTCCCAAATCTAATTTCTCCTCTTTCACCGTTACTATTCGTTGCGCGTTGCTTTTTCCCTTTCCCGTTTCACGAATCACGAATCTGTCTTACGTAGAACCTGTTAATTTCCGCTGTTGAAAAACGTACGGTTCGGTTCAATAATTCATCGACGTTGTGGAATTTCTTCGCTCGAGTGACAAGAATTCTCTTATGGGAAGGCTGGTGAATATGCAGGCATGTAGCAATGTGGCATGCGTGGTAACTATTCCTGGAACCGTGTCTCCGGCTGTCTCGTATCCTGGTCTGGCTGTAGCTGCTGCGTCAGATCGGAATGCGGTCTTCTCGTTTATTTTGCTTCCCTTAGGAGAACCGGTTTCATCGATTCGTCTTCCAATTTCAATTTCTTCTACCGTTCGATTACGAATTTTCTTTCCAGCAATTCTTTTAGCAATTCCCTTTTATTCTTTTTTCTATATTTTTTATATTTTAGTCGAAAGATACGTTCGTTATCTACCGGTGAAATTTACCCGATAGAACGAACAGAAAATGTACGACCAATTTTTATTTCAGTTATTAATCCAATGTTCCCGTGTGCGGTCGTTCGATCGATTCGCGTCCTGTTTGTCCCGACTCGTAAAGTGTCAATCACTGTTTCGACGTGAACAGAATCGGCTTTCTCTCTCCCTAGTTCTAGATCGAAACTGTTCGACAGATTTTGCCGGCGCGGGCCAACGAGATTTCCCGGGATCGTGTAACGGAGAAATTTTGCCACGAGAGGCCGACGCAAGTGCTAGGATGTGCATTTCGTGCAGCAACAATTCCCGCAGGCGTTGCTACGGCCCTTACACTTACACTACCCCTCTGGCTGCAATTGCTAATTAGAATGGCGTGAAACGGTTGACCGTGCACCGATTTCAGGACACAATCAGCCTCCAGTTTAACAATATCCTTCTCTTTTTATTACAATCTACGGATGAATCGTGATACCGACTCCGTAACCGTATACAATACTATCACCGTTATTAGAGACCAGAATTTTTCATTGCCTAAAATTACAAACTTTTTCTTCGTAATTTTAACGGCAACTCTACTCGAATAAAACAATTCATAGTACATTATATTTTTCCCAATCCGAACATCCTACCGGTGGTCGATCGTTGCAATCCTTCCTTTACAATGATAACGCATCGGGACGGCAGTCCGTATCGAAGCTGTGGTGTCGTCCAATCGATCACAATTTATCAGACGGTACAAGTGTCGCGATGCTGTCCCGTTCGTCAATCGAGCAACGAGTGGACAAACATAGATCTTGCCCATGGAAGACTCACCGTAAAGAGAAATACCAGAGATCGTTGCATAGAGTTCGAGGAAAATAACGAGGAAATAAGGAAGGAAAATAACGAAAGACAGAGCGAACAGGTTGGAGGGAGCCAAAGAGAGGATGGGATTTGATTTCGACAGAGGCTCGGTTCCGCCTTTAGCGTGTTGCCGCGTCAGCGTTACACCCCTACCAGCTCCGCTCGAGATTTACTGCTAAATAATATCTAAACAGCCGCGTTCGCCATCCTGCATTTTCCAACTGGTACTGTCAGTCCCGCGAGCCCTTCCTATATGCTCAATTTTCGGTTCAACCCCCGAAATCGCTCAACGTTCGTCTCCAATGATTAACCGAGCTTTGTCTGCGTTTGTCTACGTTGATTAAATATTTGCGTTCATTAACAATCACAGAGAGGGTATCAGGAGGGTACGCGTTCAGGCTGCAACTCTAATGTTTAATCTTTCTGTTCCATCAATCGATTGATCGTTATAACGACTATGCAACCCGACGATCCTGACTTTGACCAGGTATCGACGCGTCGCGATTTAACCGTTAATCACGCGCGTATTAATCGCATCGATAATTAGGAATTGTATCGATCCCACCGAGCGACCCGTGGTTAGATCGTGCGAAGAACAGAATCCGATCGATCGATCCTTCGATAGTTCGCGTTCCGTCGTTGAAATTATAGTACCTATGCGTTAGATCTTAATTGCGAGCAACAATTTTATCTATTATCTTTACAAGTTTTCACCATAAGCTGCCATTGCGCAAACCGTTCTCGACTTCGATTAAATTATTTCTCTTGCGACCACATTTTCTATTCGCCTCTAACGATCTTTTCTCGACTACCGATTTTTATCGAGTGTTCCGACTTGAATATCGATGTTTAAATACTTGAAGTTAACGTCATAGGAAAGTGTTAAAGTTGCAACGACAAATATAAAAAGAAAAGTGATTTTATATTTTTCTTTTCGAAACATTCGGTGAACGAAGGATATAACGAAGCATGGAACCACGATAAAATGCGTTGCGAGACAAACACATTTGACACGAGAAGCGGATTTGTTATCCGAGGCGATGTTGTGATGCATCGCGGAAAAGTGGATGCTAAACGGATTGGCCGCCCTAGCCGATGTCAAAGCGTTTTTCTCGAAAATTGCCGCGGAAATTTGTTCAGCTCCGCACAGCCGGCGCTCGCCTCGCCGGCCGATAAGCGATTTTCACGCTTGGAAAAGGGAACAGCCCGGGGCCAGTCCGAGCAATTCGTTTCGTTGAATGTAAATTCGTGTATTTATCGGTGACAGAAAGGATCGTGGCAGCGAAAACTATTTTATCGTGTACTCGAATTATTAATTTCTCCTATCCGACAAACTGTCCTTTTTTTTCTTCTTTTGTTTGTTCTTTTTTCATATTTTATCCTGTTTTGTAACAATACTTTTAAAACAATCGAAATAATCGAAATAATCGGAATAAAATTCGACAGAAACTTAATAGGATCGGAGGAGAAAGTTTTGATAAAATAATCGTTAGATACTGTGGCGTCTAGACAGAAGTTCGCGGTGAAGCTTATAATAGTGACTCGCTTTACGAGAACTCCCTAATCTTGTGCCTTTTGGCAAGGAAAGCATCATGAGCCATCTGGTAACGCAGAGTTTCGTCGTTAACCAGGTAATATCGTTAACCTATCACAGAGCAGTTGTCCCTGCGTCGCTCTAATGCGTAACTACGATATTCCCCAATGACCCTGGCAATTTACCACCAACCCACCCCCTTACCGTCACTTCGCAAACCCTCAGCCTCTCGTGGGATACGAGGACAGATAATCGTGCCATCACTTCTAATGCACCGCCACTTTACAGAGCTGTTCGGATGACTGTCCGCAAAAAAAACCTTTCATGTTGTACTTATTTCTCTCTCTTTCTCTCTTTCTCTCTTTCTCTCTTTCTTCTACCATTTGCGATGCTGCAATTCTAAAAATAAAGCTGCAACATTGCTCTGCATCCTCGATGTAAAAATAAAAAAACTTTAAAAGTTTGTCTCGATTCAAAATGGTCTTTTGAATTTTTGTACGATAACCGAGATAAATATTTGATGAAATTTTGCTCGTCGAATAATTCCTCGTAACGTTAAAAATCCTGTATAGAATGTGTTTTCCGATACGGTCGAATTTCTTCCAAATTTGGTCCAGTCCAATATTGTACCTCGATTCGTATCGAGTTGAAAAAAGCAACGGAGTTCGGCTAACGAAATGTTGACAATGAAATATGTCAAGAGTTCGTTTGTTCGTCGTGGCAACTAATCTCTCCATTGTCGTTTCTCGTTTTCCATCTCCTTTCCTTTGGTCAACGGCCGTTGCGCTAAACCTTTCTATCTCTTCCGTCTTTGACCACAGAGATACTTCAGGAAAATCATCCACTCTTTTCCAGGGCACTTCACTCGGGGTCCTTCTTTGTCCCCGATCGTCACACACGTACACAACTATTCTGTCTCTCGAACAGTTGAACAAGGATACCTTTGTGCGCACTCGTACACGATCCGGCCATGCGTAGATCTGTTTTACGTGAAGTTGTTCCAGATTATATTAAAGGTGATGCACAAGTTTTAAGTTATAAAAATGAAATCGTCCACGATGCCTCGAAAATACCTGCGGCTTTGTATCCGAAACGCTTCCCTTTAGCGTTTAGCATTTTTTCATTATTTTTTAACGCAATATTTGAACGCAATATGCAACTGCATATTTTTTTTTTTTTTTTTTTTTCTCTTCATCAGCGATACGTCACCCTACGTTCAAAATACTTTTGCAAAATTTTGTCGCATTGATGTCGATACGAGTGTACTGTAATTAGTGTTCATTCAATTGGATTCGAAAGACACGGAAGAAGAAAACCGACGTTGAATGCGTGCAATCATAAAAAAAGCAATTTCACGTTGGATGAAATTATCGCACAGAGAGAGAGAGAGAGAGAGAGAGAGAGAGAGAGAGAATGAAATTGTGTACAGTTTGAGTAGCTCTACCGTAATTAAAATTTACAGCCATATAAAAAGGTTTAATTAATATTTCTTGCGGTTATTACACTCTGGTCAAGGCTGTAGAATTTTTCCTTTCCCTGCGAACTCGATGCTTCTATTAAACGGAAAATTGTTCGATAATTATGTAACGATTGCGTGACATTTATCGTCATAGCTCCTGGCAATTTGTAACTATTATCGCACATTACTGCATAAATGCTAGAACGTAGGATAATGCTCAAGGGGCCGAGCGTAATTATTCATTATCCTGGAGCAAGCATTCGATAGATCGTAATATATAGACAATTACTTTAAATTGCTGCTCCACTCTGATAACCGATGTCTTTGATTTCCTCCGGTGGATTATCAATTTTATGCGGTACGTACAATACGACGTTCCAAATAATTTCATCGCGACTCGACTATAATTTATTTAAGATTACAATCGTTTATGCATCTTTTATAAATTATTGATCGTCGAATTAAAAGGAAGTTTCATGGAAAGTTTAAAATATGATCTTAACTCGATACGATGTTACTTGTTAATGCGTGGCTGAACTGTGACGCTAGGATATCGAGGATGCAATATATCTATACTTGTTCGAAAGATTGCTAACTAGTTTCACATTATTGGAAAGTTTCGTCGAGATTGAGCCTGGCCGGTCGAATCAGGGGTAAAGTTAAGCTCGTTAAAAAATCGTATAACGATCAATCGATTGCCAAGCGAGCCCGGTGAAATCCTCACGTGGCGAAACAGCGAACCACTTGCGTCGTTAATTATCATCCGATAACCAAGCGACCTATTTAATCTTTCTCAAATCTCGTATCCTTCCAATACCGTCTCGTCTCTCTCCCTTTCTTGCAAACCTGAAAGAGTCCTACTAAAGAAGAACTCGCGTTAACTCGCGTTAATCCGCTTCGATCGCCGAGCAGTTTACTCGCTAAATACTTCCCTAACACCTTTGTCGCCACTCAACTTTGATCGTAACCCGATATCCTTTTGTTCCCCGTAATTAATCGCCATCAAGGATCAGCGCTCGATCCATGAACGTTGGACATTCTTCTTCCGAAATGATCAAACTTACCGGTCGTCACGGTATCACGTTCGAGAATAATCGATAAGCCTCGAGATGTGTAACGAAACAAATCGCGAACCTTCTTTTTTGTACATAATACCAATCGCGTACACAGAGATGCGTGCCAACATTTTTTTATCGCGACAATTTCAGCTTGTTCGAAAGATGAAGAGATTTTCTCGCTACATACTCGCGTAGTAGGATTGCTTCCCTCGATAAGTTTCATTCGCGTAAAAATGGATAACGAACACGCTTCTCTTTCGGTTCAAATAGTACTTATCGTTCGTTCACTGATCGTTGAAGTGCAAGTCTGCACCGTTGCATCCTACTATCCGTACAATACGGTATTTAATATTGGGCAGTTTAAAGCCAGCTTGCGGTGGCTGGAACATTGGCACTGTCGGTCGTTCTCTTTAACGGTTATTGGCTCGCAGTAATTCTCTAATCTCTGCTGTCAGCGGCCTCTGTGTTTCCGTTTCAATATGGCCGTCCCTCGGATTACGATCGCAAGTACGGTGGCACGATGTCCTAGGCAGCTGCCACTGGAACTTCATTACTTCGAGGCTTATCGAATCATCTTGCCGGAAAATCAGCAAAGAAAGGAATAACAGAGCGGGTTGGTGCTCTAAGAATCGACCGACGCTCGCTTTGATCGTTCCTACTTGACGCTTCTACTTCAACTCGATGCTTCGATAACTTTCAGTTGTTCCACCGATTCGTTAAGTTTCTTGTCATTCTGTTGCTTAACTCTCTTATTCGCTTTGGACTGCGTTTTTCGAACGTTCGTCGCACATGTAATGAGACCGAGTTTGTAAACAGGAAGGGAAAGACAGGACGTAACGGTGACCCAAATCGATATTGACTTGCGCTTCGGACACCGTGTTTCCAAATATAATACTTAATCCCCTTATATTTATTACCATTAGCATTAGCATTAGCATTAGCATTAGCATTAGCATTAGCATTAGCATTAGCTTGCATCCGGGTATGAATTCCGCTTGATTAACTTCGTATCGAAGAATCAAGTTCCTGGTGCACGTACGTTATTAAGTATTGGTTGTGTTAAACGTTAAACGTTTATCAACATTTCTATCACCTTCCTTCGTGCTATTCGTTTAACATTTAATATTTTAGGTGTTCTACTTGAAAGGCAAGGAAACGTCACAGTGAATTCTACGTTAGAGAAATATAACCTTCCGATCAATTAAATTATCCTGTTCTCAACGATTCACCGTTACAAATCTGTTCAACCTCGTGTAAAATTGTAAATTCTTAAATACGATAATCTCTGGATGCGTTTTATGCAGTATTTCGCCGAATTACGAGCATGGTACAGAATTTTGAGGTCTGACTACTACCGTCCACTACTACTTGCAGCGACAACTTGCTTTAGTTTCGCCGCTGCTCCTTCGAAGTGGCAAGGTTTCGTTGGTTCGGGTTATACATCCATGAAAATATCTAAAGATCCATATTTGCCACTTATTACCAAACTAGGCGAAACATCGAGCAAATTTTAAATATTCGTGAAATAGTCTCGTATCGAGAATTCGAGAAAACCAGAAATAGGCTGGAACGTCACAGATATCTGTCGCATTTAACCAACGTATCAATGTGTTTTTCACGCTTGGCGCGTTTCAATGGCGGTACATACATTCGTTAGATCTTCCAGCTCTCTTTGAAAGCCACCTTTACGCGAAACCGACTTACACGTCAAAGCTCTTGTCAAATAAATATTGTGAAAGTTGAACGATATTAGGTTCACCGATGAAATCGATGTCAATATCGAAACCAGTATTTGCTTCAATTTTATTTCGCTTTTCGTAACATTTGTTACTTCGAATCATGTTTTAATTATAATTCAACTCTTTTTTTTTACAAACGTTCGTGGCAAAACAAATATTGTCACTGCCTTTTAAGAAACTTAAAAATTCTCCATAGATACGAGTGGTATTCTAATGGTAATATCGAACACGCAATCGCACTGTTGTGCGAACGTTCGAAGAAACACGCGAACATCTCGGCTCGGTCGAAGGAACCTATTTTTACGGCTCTACTTTCACGTACGAGATCGCGTCAATTGCGCGTAACGTATTCCGGACACCATCTAGCTGGGAATCGTGAAGCGAATTCCATCACCGGAGAGGAAAGAAGCCCACGGCTCTCATCGGAGAAGAAGAGTCTTCGATCTAAGAAGTTGCCACTAAAGGGATTCACACAGGTGCGCGATTTCGCGAACAGCCGGTCCAATCAAGAAGTTGCGAGAGCAACGCCGCCCCTTGATTACCGGACATCCATTTTTACGTTCGATGAAGCGACAAAAAATCGACGGAGGCCTGCTAACCAAACCCGTTTACGTGGCAAACTCATCTCGGATCCGCCGCGACCGAGGATTACCACGGCGAACGTATATACTGTCGGGATTTTTGGAATTTATCATGAGACTTTTTCTCCAAAAGGGAAAACACATATCCGTGGATGCAGGGTGGATAGAATGGGTCGTGGTTGAGAAAGTCGAACGAATTTATCACCCGACCGGATTCCAGCAACGAGACCTTCCGTAATCCGTGTTAAAGAGAAAGATGTATCCGACCATCTTTGTAACTGGAAACAGCCCAGAGTTTGGCTAACCGATAGAAGAGTAAAGGAGCAACGTTGGGAAAAAAAAAGGAAAAGATCCAAATACGAAGAGAAAGATAAGGAAAGGGAGATCGGTCGTAGGTGTAACGCGTGTAAAGCAACGACAAAAGAATAGGTCGATATTTATGAAGCGCGTCGAAACACATGGAAACAGCGTGAATCAGGCCGAATCGAAGGGAAAGGATATAGGTAGAGGTCGGTAGGTGAGGCAGAAGCTTGCCAGGCTGCCAGCAATTTCTAACTTTCATTCCGACGCTCAGCCGTCGCCAATTTCGTAGCAAGACATTCGAATCTCACCCCCTGAAACGATGGGGAGCCTCTGTCCGTGTTTCACCATTTTGGTCGCATCCCAATGTATTGGAATTCACTTTGAAAGGATACTCGTTTCGAGGGAGTCCGTCAGCGTCCACGACGAACAGAGTAAGACACCCATAGAGTTTGAAATTTCGTGGTGAGACAGAGAAACGTTGAATAGCAGGACTGAGAACCAAAGAGAAGGTACGAGGAGCGAGAGAAATGGAGGATAGGAAGATAGAGGAATAGAGAGATGGAAAGGGAGAGAAGACGCGAATAGTGGAGCACAGGCGCTTTACGATGATGGGGGTTTCGCTCGTAAAAGCCAATGTAGCGCCACCCCTTCAACTCGCATCCGTTGCTAGCTCGTGTTCCCCTCTATATATCGCTTTCTCCTTCTTCGCGACAGGTTTGTCGGTCCTACTCGCTCATGATCCCACTCGGATACGTTCTTCCGCGTACCGCGAACATCTCGAAGAACCGCTTCATTATCCACCAGTGGTAATTCGAACTTTCAACGAGGGAAAAGAGCGAAAAGAGGGAAAAGAGGGAAAAGAGGGAAAAGAGGGAAAAGAGCGAAGAGAACGGAAAGATCGAAAAGAACAAGTTATGTAATGATCGAGCGGCTTTCTACCTTTGCCCGGCTTCACGATGTAGTCGTCGACCGGATCCTCTCGCCTGGGATGGAAGTTGTAATCGTGTGTAGGTGTACACACAGAGATGGTTTCGGAGGTTGTCGATGTGCTGGAGCACGAACGCAAGGAACTACAGGTTCGCCGATGAAAAGCTATTTGTAATCTGCCGTCTTCGCCGCTTCTTATCGAATAGGAAAGGTCGTTCGGCCCGTCGGGAGCTGTGGTTGAATTCTTTTATCTTCCTTGATTTTCCGCTTGGAAATGAAGCGATTTAATAGGGTGCAATGAGATGGATGAAGCTCCCTGGCACGGCTGTAAAGGGAGCCATTCGTTTCGCGGCTTCCGATTCGCCGACCGTAACACGTAAATGAAGTTTCCACGGTTTATCAGAATTCGAGAGAAATACGGTGAGTTTTGTACGACAACAAAATTGACCGGGGAAATATAGGCGAGAAGGGTATAACGATGATAATCGTTATCTGAACGAAAAATTAATCAAGTCGCTCGAGCAACGTCCAACTGCAATTATTTTCCCTTTTCGTTTAACGATCAAGAAAGCGATAAATTTAATGGGTGGAGCGCTTAAAATTCAACAAGTAGTCGAAAATCGAGGCGACGTGCGAAACACAAACGCTGTTAAACGGTACTCGGAGAGGACAGATCTTAAATAAATTATAGCATTTCAATATCTAACTTCCAACCACCTTCTCGCGTCGATGCATTTTCACCCTGAACTTTAATGCGACGCGTCCAACTGTAAAACGATTGGCCCAGTGAAGCACAGAACAAATTCCACCGATCCATTCGTTCGGTCAACGCGAAATGGCAATCGTTGTCAAAGTGGATAATGCGTTTTGAAAAGTTTCACACGGTCCAAGCGACGAACGCACGCACGATCCGAGGATCGGTGCTCTCTTCATTACACGCGATGCGCTTGCAGGGGCGAGGGGTTGCAAAGTGCTCAAACAACAATCAAGCCACGAGGGTATGGCGTTCGGTACATATTGTGGAACATCACCACTCCGGACTCAGCCGTGCCTCTGTCTCTTCTCTTCAACCCCACCCCTGTTCCAGCCCCTACCATACCAGCCACCCATTTAATCCCTTTAACTCTCATCGTGGCCGGGCCTGACACTTCGACCCGTGACCACTGTCGTTGCGTAGGAGGGTCAACGGTTCTATTGCTATTTGTACAGTGGCAACTATCAATTTGCCGCCTATCCATTACGGCGTTAGAAAGGGATACGCCGATTTACGGACGCATGCTGGAACATTCACGCATGATTCACGCGCGAATCGCTTCAGCTTTCTCGCTCCTCTTACAGGACACGCTCCGATCCATTCCACCTGCGACGGACCGTCTCACGCGAACCGGAAAATTCGATTACTGGACAATTAGACGCGTGTTTATTTAAGGTTCGATCGAACAACTTGAACGGATCATCATAGCTCACTTTACTCGATGCACTCGATGCCGTCTCTCACTCGAGTCAGAGATTCCTTCGCTTGTTTCCCTAAATAATTAAAGATCGAAATGGAATATTGAAGGTACCACTCTTTAATAGCTACCCTTCGAGCTGGCACGAGCGAAAAGGAATCTCTCTCTTCGTTTCTCTCTCTTATGGTGCGCGTAATACATCTTACCAGGAGCGTCTTATGCAAGTCCATAAATTCAAATTCGCAATATTTCACCATGCCGCTGACAAGCTACTAAACTTCAGCGAGAAGAAAACTTGTACGTCACGTCCTCGTGACTCTGGCCGATGTGTTGCATCGTAAATTCTATCGGCGGCCAAATAAGAAGACCCGATATCACCTTTCGCGCCAGCCCTGCTATCGAAGCAGGGTCCCTTCCGGTCTCCCACTTATCCGTTCCCTATGTATCTAAACCATGTACCTACATTCGTGGCCGGTATACGTATGTATATACGATAGAGTGCACGTTCTCGAGCATATGTACAATATGTACCTATACATCTACATACATCGTCGTGTTACGACAATTAGGTAACGGAATGCAGATTGCGGTCCGTTGCTACCCGTAGTTACCATACGAACGGGATGCTACCACGAGGGGTTAAAGGGGACCGATGGTGACGCCGCTGGTAGCACCGTTCGACCGTTCTACCGCCGTCACAATCCCACGGGATGCACACCAATTGAAACAGTTACTTCGTAAGGGGGTCTCCCCTGCCAAACTGGAAACACTTTCTAACGTTCTCGCCATTACCAGTTTCCCATCCTGTAGTATAACACCTCGCGAAGGAGGCACGCTGTTTCTCGGTTGCGATTCAATTTTTGTTCACATACAATTAGTCGTTCAAGAATGGAGCGTGTCATTTGATTCGACAATTTGGTGCGATTCGGTCGTTTGCTTCGCGTAGGAAAATATAGTCAACTATTTTTTAGATGTTCTTGTAAGCGTGATACTTGTGGTACGCAACGCGAACAGATATGTACAATGGTGAGTCGTTACGGATACGGTAGAGCGGTAGAAATTTAAGAAATATTTACCGATGTATTTTGGTGGAGTTTTTTTGTTAAAAAATCTCTCACGATCAATGACGGAATAAATAACGGTTCCGGAAGGGAGTTTAATCCCCTTACAGGATTTTCGTTTACCACGGCGCGGCGTGCAAAGAATCGTGCGCACCGCTCACGCGTCGATGAACGAGCTGAAGCGTGGTGCGCTTGTGCACCTGCGTCGTTCAGGAGCGGCATAAATCCCAGGAAATTGTGCCCTCGGGGGATCGTCTTCGCGAAGTCGATCAACCTATGGACGATTACGCCTTCCGAATTTCCTGAATTTGTGTAAACACCGTCAGGTTCGTTTGTTAAACGAGAAATTTTCAATCTTAATCCCCACTTGTTACCAACTTTTTGCTCATCACGGGAATTAACATAGAACCGTTCAAAATAAATGATCGATCAACCTTCGATCTCGTTCCTTTTTCCTTTCGCGATAAATCTAGCGTAGTGGAAGGATGTTCGCGCGAAAACACGAAGCCTTAAAGTATGCGTGATCGGAAAGGCGATACGAAAAGCAACGGTATCGCCAGAAAGAAATCAGGTGTCGAGGGATCGAGGATTTTCGGGAAAGCAGTTTACGTCACTCTGCTGCAGAGACATCTCAGACTTTCCCGTTGGCCGGCATCAGATAAAAGCCAATCGGGAAACAAAGTTTTCAACAGTATCGTAGCGGCTCGCTCTTCTCCGGTTTTTCTTCCAGCGAAACCAGCAAGCTTTCTTTATATCGGTAGCCAGATCTCGAAACGACCTCGTCGTATCTGCAGTAGTTCTAATAACTTCCGGTTTCTTTAATTGAATTTGATCAACTGCCGTGTCTCTGTTTCACTCCCCACGGTCGTAAACTTCCCATTTGTACTTATATCTCTATCGTTTACCCTTCTATTTATCGGTATTATATTCTTAAAAGATTTAACGTTTCCAAAGGTAAATGTGTATCGGATCCTTCATACCTATCAACAGGAATAGTAATAACGAGAAATTTTAGCGAGGTCATGGTGGCGACAGACATAGATATCCTCTTGTGTCTCTCTCTTCTTTTTTATCTCTCTCGGCTTCTACGTAAATGTACAGAAAATTTTTTTCCCTCGGATCTTTGCGTACCCTGTATCGTAAACGTTGACAAATGGATCGTAAAGTCTCCTTATATAGCAATTTTAATAGTTGTTCCTATCAAATTTGCACAGTTTTTCGTTTAAAAAGATGCTTCTTCTCCAAAATTATTTCCGGTTTTTAAAAAAAAAAAAAAAAAAAAAAAAATACGTGGAATTTTTATTATTTCAAGGGAGGGGAACGTTTCAAACGACATCGAAGTTAAAGAAAGGGAAATATTGTCGAAGGTGCCCAAAGAACTTGCTATAAATAAAAAACTAACTTAACAATTTATCACCAACTACTGTCTGCGTTTTATCGAGAAAGTACCATTTCGTTACGCTCGCGGAACTATTGACCGGTAAATTTGCTGGTGAAAATCGTACGGGATGTTTCCGGAAGGCTCAGCGATTTTCAATGGCATCCGAATAAAAATTCAGCAATTTTCGTGGACGTTTCGGTTCGATGGCCATCGAAGGGAGGGTGAGAGTTTTGTAGATTGAAACTGCTATTTTTAGAAGGCGTCTTTACGACAAAAGATCTTCAGTTTCCAAGACCGAAGGATTAATGACTCGATCGATTCGTCAACGTGTCATGATATCGTGTGACTAACGACGAGACACAGGAGAGGAACGGAAATGTAAGAAGAGAGGATTTCCCTTTCGCCTTTCGTTACCACGACCTGACACTCCAGATACTCTAGCGAACTTTGTGACATCGTCTTAGAAAATTTCTCCAAAACGATTCGACGAGATAACGTGGCGTGACAATTTTTATATTCAATTTTTTCCATTCTATTTTTTCTATCGATGGATACGTGTTCGATTTGCATGTCCATAGGAAGCAAAATGAAGCTCTAATTTTGAAAAAATTCTACAGCCGTGATATACAAGAAAGTCGGCCGCCATATTCCTTAAAAATAAAACGCGTCTTACTCTATTGAGATGCGGTACGGAGGATAACTTTTTCCAGGGAAAAGGTGCGAGTTCGCGACACGAAAATATATAGAAGAAAGTTTCGTTCGGTCCCTTCGGGTTATATAAAACTTATCGCAACCACGCCCTTGAGTCTTTCACTTTGAGAAATAAATATCCTCTCTGTTACCGAGAAAACGAACTTTCGATCGCGATAGAGTAATCATTCCGAAAGTAATCGCAATTAAGGATTATAACGTGTAACGTAATAGATTGCCTTTTCCATATGAACCTTTCAAACCGTTCGAACCATTCGAACCATTCGCTAAAGTTTCGATATTCTTGCTTGAAAACTTCTTTGCTCCGTTGAATAGAAACCCAGGGATAGTCGAAGCTTTCCTTTAGCCTAGGAGATGATGGGGGTTACGTAGGTTACTCACGGTTACGTAATCTCCGGTGTAAATCCGGACACGTTAGATGGAGCAGTAACTTCCTGTTTCGAAGGTGGCGTAGCCGCAAAGCAATTTAGATCCGTGCTACCATGCATAAGTGATCCAACGATCGGAGAAGTACACAAACTTGTCACTTATTGCGTAACTACGTCCCATCGGATAGTTTGTTACGATTTCTCCAGGCCTGCCTCGCATCGTGCACTTTACTCCTCTTTGTCACACACGAACAACCTTTCTTTTCATCTCCTTTTCTGTTTTTTAACGTTCTCTTACGTTCTCTTACGTTCTCTTACGTTCTTTTGCGTTCTCTGCACTCGTAGAAGACTCGTATCGTAGAGTTACAAGGCTTCCCCTAAATCCTTCCGAATGAGCGGTGCCACCGTGAAGAACATAGAGAAGCAACTTCTCTCCCTCACCGTTCGTCCAACGTGCCTGTTAAAGGAGGTGAAAGCAGTATCTATCTACCTCTAGCCAGCACCAGACTGCCGGTGCAGCTTTCGAGATTTATTTATCGCTTGCCTCGGACCCTTGTCCTCTTCGACTATTCCTTATGGGCTCCAGCAGCACTCCTTTCCATGGTTTTACCTCGGACTATTCGGCTACGACTCGATCTAAGTGATAAACTCGAGAACCACTCCGTTAAATCCCCATAATAGTTCTAGAAAAATTGATGAGAGGACGAACGGGTAACATTGTCTTTTCTTTTTTTTTTTCCTTTTCTTTTTTCTCCTTTTTTTTTTTAGATTCTTTTTATTAGTCAAAAGCTTCGAAACATTTTGCATTACGTAAAACGATTATAAATTACGATCGCCGCTTATCGAGACGTTGAAATGATAGAAACGACTTCTAGATGTTTTTCCTTTTACCGTGCCGGTCTCCGAAGGTAAGATCGGCGAATACAATACGTACGAGGCCAGTATAATACATCGAATCGGGACGAAATGCCTTTTCACAAGTTCTTTTGAGCTTTCAAAGCTCGGAACAATATCTGACTTGAGATTGGGGTCGCGGAAAGTCCCTCGGGTAAGAAGTGTTATCTACGTTTCCCCAAGCCCGAAACGAGACCCCCCGCCGACCACCATTCGAGCCACCTTCAACCCCTTTTGCCGACCAAGCACTCACCCCTCCATTTTAATCACTACTTCTGATAGCCTCGTCGATTGGATCGGGGACCTTTTCGTACACCCGGTGTGCCTCTTTGATTTTGAAACGCTATGGCCATTCCGTTAGGATCGCTACCACCAAATTTTACAACCTATGTCTCCTGATTACAACCGATCGGAGTTAAGCCAACATCTTGTAGATATGTAATTTCTCCTTGCGTTTCCTTCGGATTTCATGAAACATGAAGTGTTTATAATGGCAAAGGAAACCTGGTTGACGCCAGAGTTAATTAAAGTTCTGTACCCTGGACAATAGGTTTATTATGCGTCCACACAACTGTTATATTCCTCTTTGGGGAGTATTCAGCGTGTAACAACATTGTTACCTACTGGTGCAGCTTTCTTATTGTTAGTACTCAAGACGGTGAGCATATTGCTTCGTCTAGAGCTCTAGAGCTCTGGAGCGAAAGTTGGAACAATGGTCTTAGAAGTAGATTCTGAAGGATCATTGTGCCAAAATATACGAGTCTTGCGTAAAAATGTTAATCCTACGATCTTTTGATGTCGATAGACTTGGAGAAGGATTTAAATTTTATTAAGTGTAAACGTCCAAGTTGAAAGCGGTATCGTTCGAAACTTTTTCAACGCTAGATATTAATAAGTAAGAATGAAAGTTCGCTGTCCCGTTTAGGATAAACGTACCCGTGAAAGCGCTTCGAAACGGCCAACCGTGACCGTGAAAAGACCCTAAAGACCGTATTCCCAGCTTGTTATTAAACCTTTGATCGTTTAAGCGCTAATTATTCGCTCGAGTCTAATGACGATAATCAAAATTTCCCTCCGATGCCTGCGACTCGCTTGCAATTTTCCTTTCGTTAGTTTCTTTCGTTCCTTGGATAGAACAACGCTTTAACGAGAAACATTTACTCGAGAAAGAGAAAGAGAAAGAAAAGCCTAAAAAATCGTGTCTACATCGAGAATAACACGCGTACCAGTTTCCTGATTTAATTTAACAAATCATAGACTACCTGGAAGACTTATAATCTTTGTAAAAATAGTAGAAGGTCTTGGTTGCTGGTGTCGAAACGTGTAAACAGGCAATTTCGGCAGTATCGCAGTGCGTACACGTAGGTGTGTAGATGTACCTGACGTCAGGAATATATGGTGTACAGCTTTCGGTACCACCAGGGGAATAGTGTCTAGGAATGGGTGAACGGTGGAAGGTGACGGAAGGGACGAACTTGGTGATGTAGCAGCCTGAGATGTAGCCGCAAGCTATGCATGGAATGTTCCTGCACAAGTCTGTAGATCGGGGGTGTGAAAAGGGGTGGCTTGATCCCGGACAGTGCCATCTTAATTAATTTCCTCTCAATCCAGATTCACGCCGTCGGAGAATCCTCGCACGGTGCGTTATACAATTGTACCATACACTTGTACCGATCGCTCGTTCCGAGAAATACGTTCCAATTAGTCTTCTCGCAAATGATAGAGAAACGATATAATTTATTACTTTTTGTTTCTTCCATTCAAATGCGATTCGTTAATGAAAAGTTGTTAAAAATTAACTAGAAAGTGATACAAAGTGATACAAAGGTATTACGAATTTTAAACTCGATAACGTTCCAGAGTACAAATTATCGCCCCGAGCGGGGAATAAAATAGAATTAAAAAAAAAAGTCATGACGCAAAAAGCGCCTTAATAAGATACGTTTCTAAACGCTCACCTTGTACAAATCCGATTGGATTCGAATTGTTAGAACGGACGACTAGTCACCCAATTGTCCCATTGGAGTGGAACTCCTGATAGCCAGAGTCTTCGCTCCGACGAGTACAGGCCAGACGGTCATCCGGAGATGTTATATTTTCCTTTGAGTCTGCCTGACCCTGACAATAAGAATTAATCGACGTCTCGCCGTTCTTCGTTCGCGACAGGTTCTTTCTTCTATTCTCAAGGTTCATCGGCATTGTGCGCGATTCCGGTAAATAATTTGTTCGTACATACGTTTCTCCGAACGATCGTTGCTCGCGTCGTAAAGTCTTTCGAGAAACGAGTCATAATACATGGAACGTGGTAACTCATCGAACTTGCGATAACTTTGATAGTCGCTCAACCCTACTATTTATTTCCACGTAGCGTGGAAATTGACATTGCATACAGCGCAATTCTTAGAGCGACGGAACAAACAGAGACGGATGAAAACAGGTCACCGTCCTCGTTATCGTGACCAGTGAGTCTCTATTTCTTTTTCCTTTTATTTTATTTTCAACTTTTTTCTTTTTTTATTCTTTAACCTCGCCCCAAACCGAACAATAACCTCTAACACCACCACCACCATCGCCACCGAAACGACAATCGTTATTCCGTTGGTTCGCTCAGTTTGCACGAGACACGAACCTTTCCCTCTTCGTCATGGTGCCATCGTCCTGCAGTTGCACCTGTCTCGCACGCGGTGCAAACCGATATCTGATATCGCGTTTTAATTAACTTAGTTTTACGGAGTACGGTCGTAGCACCCGGATACGTTGAATATTTCGCAATGGGTGATTAAAAAAAAAAGAAAGAAAGAAAGAAGGAAAGAAAGAAAGAAAGAGAAAGAAAAAAAGCTTTTTTTTCAACATTTTCATTTCTGATTGCCTGAAAAAAGTAGCGAGAGAAAACAACGAAGATAAAAAATGGAGTAAACATTTTGATTAATTGCATGCATATTTAGTTGTTCCCGATGTATTTTGTTTATAAAATATAGTTGTTTGACCAAGGAATTGTTCAATATTATTCGGGGCTGATAAAGCTAAAAAGAAAAAAATTGCTATTTTTACCGGATGTTTATATTCAACTATTGTTCGATCTGTTAGTTATCGAGAATGGACAAATTTATTACGTTCACGGCACGACATTGTTAATACGGTACAGCGAGTATCCTGGCTTTCATACATCTTTAGAGATAGAAGCTATTGAGTTAACTACTCCCTCCCACTGGGATCAAGCAGCGGCAAGTTAGGAAGTTATAAGTCTTTAAACTTTAATTTTAAGTTGAACACTCTAGTTGAACTCTCTTTAGTTTCAGCTTACTTATACTTTTGCGGTCAAGTCTTGAAACCTTAAGAACCTCCAAGATTTTACAATAAACTCCGAATGGTTTATATCCACGGCTCCAGGAACGGAGAAGCATAGTAAGATATATGTATAGTACTTTACGTTTGATTTTATAATTTTTATTTACATCCTATCGTCTCTCGTTATACTTGTACCATAATCTTTCATATTTATTCGCGAATCATTTTTAACAGGCCTGTTTTACATAAACTTAAATTAAAAGGTATAAATTGTGGAATAAAATATTCGAGATAAGAGTTATCCCATTACCAGATGCAACATCCAATCCAGTTAATTAATTCGCGATAAATTAATAAATATACGCTTCCTAGTAAGCACTTAATGCCTCTTCAATGTTTCGTTAAATCGTCGAATCGATCCTGATCGATCAACTTTATCACTAACTTTGTCCGATTATTATAATATCGCATCAATCACAATCATCGATTACCTATCGTTGCAAATTAATTTTACCTTTTACGTTAACCTTCTCCACAAAATCTGCTTTCAAATATTACAATTCGAGTACCATTAATTATATCGTTTATCTTTTAATAGTCGATTGTTATCTTAACGTTAATTGTATCGCAGTGAAATCTCGCACACTCCAGGCAATACGGATAAATCTTACGTTTAAATGGTAAAAGAAAAGAAGAAAGAAAGAATGAAAAATATATGTAGAAAATAGTAGAGAAAAGTAGAAAAAAAAAAAGAAAATAATAAGGGGAAGGGTGACTTTTGGCCAGATTCCGTCACTGCCTCCACCCCGTGGCCGATCAGGGTTGCGGACACGGCTTGGTGCGACGCGGGGGATGACGATTCCGCTTTGGCCCGAGTCGACGCGACGCTAGCGCCGCGCCGGAGGCTCCAGTACGAGCTCAGCATCACTCGTGGTGGTTTCGCGCGCGCATCCCCCGCCAAGGTGCGACTACTTTTCGAGGAAAGGGAAAGAGATTCCGACCTGGCAATTCCAGCACGCTTTCAACCCCTTTTTTCACGCGACACCTCGAAACAAGCCGCGCAACACTCCATCAAACTGTGCCACTGAAAAAGTAAAATCCGAAACAAACAGAGAATACACCATTGTTCGCCACTTTCGACGTGTTATGATCGCGAGACGTGACGGAATACAGTTGTCGAGCATGTGAAGAAGATGGAAAAATCGGTGCCAAAACGACAGGAACGCTCCACGAGGAATATACGATCGCTGTCGCAACCAGGAATAATCAAGGCGCGCGTTCTCAAGAGGGTTAAGGAAACGTGTTCAGGGATAAATACGAGTGATTGTTTTCGCTCGGCTGAAATGCGACCGCTTATGCTCGCTTCGACTTTGTAAAGACAAATTTCGTCACAAGTTTTGTTTATCCTTCGTTTATCGGGACATTCCGAGAAAGTTTTGGTGTTTTCGTCCGCGTACACGTTCCAGTCGAGGGGAAAACGATTGTCGCTCGAAGAACAACAGAACGACAATGACGAAAGGACAACGCTCGTGAGGATTATTTCATAGAAGGTATCGTCGCGACATCCATTCATCGTTACAGAGTGTGTGCCGCGTTTTTTAACCAACTATTCGGTTCGATGGAAGCCAGTACGGTTACGATCGCCCAGTTGGTGGCTAAATATTCAATGTGATCGAGCCTCGACGGTTTACGAGCGAAAAGTTTCGCGGCACATCATCGCGCAATCACGTTAGAAATGCAGAACGCGTTGTTTCGGCTTCGTCGCGGTGCATCATGCTCGGTTGCTTGAAAATGCCAATGGAAGTGCGAAATCCGTAGCATCGATCGGTTGATCGACGTTAAATAAAACAATCCGTGTTCGCGATAGCGTCTCGTGTGACGAAAGGAAGCGTGGTAGCGGAAATAAAGGTACAGATTAGAGGGGCAAAAACATTGAGGAACGAAATTAACGGGGCACGAATGATTTGTAGGTCGGATATATCGAAAATTGCGATCGCCAGCTGTACAGAGGAATGTTTCCCCGAATAATCCTCTCACCGACGAATCGATCTGAGATCGAACATTTTTCTCCTCGTTGCTCGTAATCGGGCCGTCTTTCTTCCCCCTTTTGTTTCAATCTCTTTCCACGAATACGTTTTCCTAGCACCGCGAGCGTAATTACACCAAGTGTCGCATCGGAGAAAAATACGACCACGTCTCGACGTAGTATCGGTACGAACCCTTCGACGTTCTCCTACGAAATATTATATTACGCGTATATTATACGTATGCCGGTTTCGCGGTTCGTCGTCCCATGTCGCGACATACGCTCACGTTCGACCTGATCGGGAGATGAGATGTTCGTAGATAAAGTCGAATGATCGAGGTCTGTGAGAGTGCGCGCAGATTAAAACGTTGCCGAAAGTGTTGGAGAAAGGTCAAGGATTGCAGAGTGCAACAACGGAATTCTATCGTTCCATGAGTTCTATCCACAGTCTCGACGCTTGATTTCGTGGCATTGTCCGCGCCCTGTACACGGTCCAGTGTTTCAAAGCCGAGTATCGTCCTCGCTTACACGTCTACCGGACAATAAAGGAAATACCATCTACTTGAAGGGTGAGTTTGGTACCATCGTCACGAACCACTACCCTGTGAATTTTTTTACCTCTGTCACGAATCAACCTTGTAACTAGTCGTTTCGTTGAGATTAACTATTAGATATTGTGCCGCTAAACGACACCTTTGTAACGAACTTTCAACATTACCTTGCAGCGATTTTGTTTCGGTACGCGTAGTCTGCTCGAGACGTACAATGTACGAAGTTTAGCCAACCAGATCTTTCGAGTCGATGTTACAACTGCATCGAATCAGAGGGTAAAACTTTGGGTCAGAGTTTAACTAAAATCGTAATTAAAACGTGTCACAGAATATTTATGTATAATAGGTTAAGCATAGAAATATCGGAGAAAAAAGGATACAATTAGACACGGAGTGTTTGAGAAACAAATATTGTTGTTTCGATTGGAATAGATTTTGATGCTCGAGGAAAGTCGAGTGGCAGGAAGGACAAACTTGGTAAGGTCTTTATTAAAATTTCAGTCAGTCTACTTTCTCGATAAAGTTTACCGATACTCCAACTCGCATTAGGTCTTCCACTGCTGCTTTCCGCGGGACGTTATTAGTTTCCTTAGACAATGCCGCGTTAAATTTATTCCCACCACGGCGCAGTTTGATACTTTAATTACTTTTCCTAACATGCACGGTCGCGATTTATAAGTTCCAATCTTCGTGACGAGAATAAAACGAAAGAGGTATTAAATATCTGTTTGACGAAGAATTTTAATCAGCGTTTAACGAAGATAACGATATTTAAGAAGAAAGAAGAGAACGAAAATATACAGTATTTCCGTGTTAAACGAAAATATATTACAAAATGAATCGAGCTGTAGCCTCTCTATGAAACGTTCGACAAATATTTATGATGCATTCGCATGACGGATACGCGTCGACATCATCTACAAAATTTATCGAAACGGTAACTTCGTGCTCAGCGCCGAATGCAAATATACGAGCGAGCCACCGAGTGTTTCTGTCGTAAAATGTTTGCGATACTTTATGGACGTGGACTGGCGAGCCAAATCGGCCAGTTAAACAGGACGTAACTTGCTACGAAGTCGATTCAAAAATGTTTAAATCGGCGCTCGTTCTCACAACTATAACTATTTTTTTCATCGCCAGCTTCGAGCTTTCAATTAGAGCTTGCATTTCCGTCTCATTTCTTAATTTTTCTCATAAAATCCTGACGAATCGTCAAAAGAATGAACTTACGATTAATCACCGGATGGAAGTCGTCGCTGAACTTGTCACAAAAGAATGTTGAGTCTGTAACGAGTAGAGTTTCGAACCTCTTAATCTCTTCTAGCTGCTCCCTTATTATCCTTGGATCGCGAAAGTTTCGTGGAAGCAAATGCATATACTCGATTAAGCGAGAACCAGCAGATTCAATATCGTCCCTAGAAAGTTTGATCATTTTTGCAAATCATTCCAAACCTATTTGCCGCGTTTGTTGTTTGCAAACGGCAGCAATGTGCGCATCGTGGTACGATATTTTTCAAAAACAACTGCTACCACGGTAAATAGGATTTTAGTTCCAACGCACGGTTTAACGATACTCCTTTCAATATTTTTCTTGACTCGTAGCATTTAACGTAGTTCGAAACTTTTTACTTTTTCAAAGAACGCAGAAAATTTTCGGTCGAAACGATAGTCTATGTAAAAGGAAGTCGCTCCCGTCTCGAATATCGAAGGTTCATCTCGAGTAGTAGGGACGTGGTGTAACGGGCGAATCTAGCGCAAAACTGAAATGATTGATGGAAGAACGAAAGGGTAGACAACGCGAGCAGGGTCGAGGAAACAGCACCGGCGAACAAAAGAGCTAAGAGGAAGTAGTTACGCTTGTGTACAGAGCTCAGTCGACACCTAGAATGCTCGAATGCTCGAATGCTTCCGATAATAGCGATAGTGCTAGGAGTCATCAACCAGCTGCCACGGTTAACGAATTTTCCAGCCTTTTCTACCGACAGACATTCGTCATTGTTCGAGATGGACCGAACTATTTCCGTCACTGTCCTACTTTCATTAGTCGAAAAGAATACACCTTGTGTCTGGCAACAGTTGATCGGTTCGAGGTATATTAAATATTTTCGAGGATATTTTTGTACAAACTTTCCTCGTCGTAGGGAATACTTGAAAAAGTCCGTAGGTGTGTTTCCCAAAACATTCGTCTTTCTATTCCTCCCTGACTCTCGAAAACTAGTCTTAAAAGTTTCCACGAAACCGTTAAATCCGAACTCGGTGCTGTTTCCAGCGCGCGTCTGACTTTGCAATTATTCTATTTCGAGACCGAGTGCGATAGCATCGGATAAATGTATCTTCATCTGTGATCTAGGAACGAACCAACGATATCAACGTGGAATAATTTTCCCACGTAATAAATTCACGATATCGCGGCTATTTGTATCAATAACCATGCGTCATAATGTATCACCCTGGATCGCGATGTTCCGTTCTACGATTGCTGTTTTAGCTGATACGTCGTCTGATACTTGATAACAATAATGTTCACCTTTGCACCCTCCGTTCATTAATTTTACATACCAACCACGTTATTAGAAATAATTAACCGGTACGCAAGAAAATCCTCTGTCTGTGTCGAATTTTTAACAATATAGAACCGAAAAAAGCTACTAATCCTCCGATTAAAACATGACTGGCAATTAGCAGCGGCAAAAAGCAGCGGATATGGATAAATCAGAGGGTGCAAAAGCGTGGAACCGTTGCCGGAATATGTAATCCGGTTTCCGTTCAATATTCAGGAAGCCGATCGCGCCACAAACGGGTCAAACTAATCACTCATGGGCTCGCGGGGCATAACGATTCTATACGTTTCACAGCAAAGGCCGATTAGTAGATTTGTCATGCGACCGGGGTATTCGGGCTTACGAATACCACATTAGTGGCCTCGGCTAGACAATGGCTGTATGCAAAGACGGAGGCAGACTCTGCTAAATGAACGCCGGTCTGATCAATGGGAATCCTATATTTTGGGGGAAACGGTACGTCATCCTGTGAAACTCTGTGCGTGACATCGTCCTTTCCACTTTGAAGTGGATTAATGCGCGACACACGGGACCGATGTTACCGCGCTTGCAAGAGTCGCATTACAACGTGTACTATTACCCGAGTACACTGGATGCCACCAATTTATGATTACCTCGAAAAATGTTGTCGCGTGACTGGTTAATCGTTCAAGATTCACACGAGTCGCTGCAACACTCTTAACTATTCGAAACACTGTTGTAACGTTGTTATCTAGCTTCGAGCGATGTATCGTTGAACCGTTCGGTACTTAATTATTGATACTTAAATTATTAATACTTAAATACAACCCCAAGTTTCAACGCTTGAAAAAGGACGCTGCAGCTTCTATCGACCTGTAACATATTACAAAATTTTAATTTCATTTAACATTATCTTCTCCCGATTGGAACGAACGTTCGTATAAAACGTTTAAAAGTTACAGCGGAATTATGATATTAAATCGTTGGGAATTAATTTTGATCAGTGTTGCGCTAGTTTGAAAAATTTCGCCCAAGAATTTAAAGATACAGAAAAAATACTTTGATACAGAGATTCGCCGAATATTAAACAAATACGGTGGCACGACACAGCGATGCAGGGATGCAGGGATGCAGCGATGCAGCGATGCAACGATGCAAAGTAAGATCCATGTTGATTTTCAGCTTCTGCTTCAAGGGATCGCGTATTTGCACGCTCCCAAGTATGCATCCACGCACGCAATAGGTCCGTACGACACTAGCTCGAAGCGATTTACGTTGTCCGTCTAGAATGGTAAAGCAAACAGTGTATATAGCACAATTTTGCAGTGGCATTACTATACGACGACTGTGTTTATGGAACGGAGCTATGGATTAACTTCGTACGTTTCACCGACAAAGCTTTTTATTATTTCACTTGGAGTCACAGATTTAAACGTGTAACACGATTCTTCGCCCATGTTCGAATACTATTCGAAATAATACTCCAATTTATGTCTCGGAAACAATTGAAATGTTAATTTATTTACGATCTTATTTAATCGTCACGACAGAAGAAACGCGTTCTGGTAGCAGGACAGACTTCATTTTCGTAAATTACCACGCGCACCGCGTTCGGTGCAAATTCATCTCGATAATGGCGTCGATTGTTCCCATTTAAACAGCAATCTGCATTAAGTTCGTTGGAAGGGTGCGCGTTCCGATGCACGGATTACGCCGTTTAACTCAGCCGCACCGTGAAATTACGAGGAAAAACGTTTCTAGCTCGACTTAGGTATCGCATGGTGCACCAGGTGTATTCTCATACCACCTCGTAAACGTATACTCGAGAAACGAACACATCGAACCATCATCCCTGTGTCTGTGTTCACGCATAGGTCCACGAAATCGTGGTCGAGTTGCGCGGTTTGCCGGAAACGCGCTGTAACCCGATTCTAGAATTTCAATTTTTCATTCTTTTATTCGATTCAAGCCAGCGTACCGTAGTTTCTACCGACTAGTTTGAACGACGTGGGTAATGCGTTCGTTTTCTCTCTTTCCTTTTTTCTTTCTCTCTCTTTTTCGCTCTCTAGGATAGGGATGCCCCTCGAATAAGTTGAATAAGAGCGGAAACTTAACATTACGTTAGTTTAGATGCCGTTGCCGGAAAAGGGTTGTGCACGAGCAAACCAGAATCGTGACTTGTGCTCTATCGCTACTTAAAACCGGTAATACGTGGGATGGCAACAGTTTCTGACTCGACTACGTCGGTTATGCGTATGAATATTTTACAAAAATGCACACTTCAAAGAACCTGGTCATCCCACTGGTCATATTCACGGTTGCTGGAATTTGCAATGGCATACGCTACACGCTGGCATCGAGTCGCTTGCTTGTTTTAAAAGTATCGTGCGTTCTCCTCCAGCGTTATCTTCGTTCCTCGTCTGTTGGATGCGCGTGTTGTTTCCTCTGATCCAAATAAAGGCTGTACAACGTTCCAGGAACGTTCCATATTCCTTGTACATACTTTAGAATTTGTACGTTCAGTTTATGTTCCATGAGCTAGATTAACGTATCTTCTTGTAACAGAGGGATGAGATTCGTCGCGAGACAGAAACTTGTAAATGGAGATCGATAAATATTACCCGAGAACGTACAGGAGCCATTCTTACGAAAGCGAGATAAAGTTTGCAGACTTTCGGTATCGCTGGAAACTTCTAAATGTATAAACCGATAACAAAGCGATTCGTAAGAGGCTTCCTACGCTGTTTTCACCAATGTACGTAGCTAACTTTCCTTTCGGAATAAACTTCCCACCGAAACGCGGCTGAAATTTATTCCCGCGACCACGACACGAGAGTTCGCAAACGTTGATTACGCGATTAATCGATTCGATCAAATTTCCATCGTTAATCTTGAATTTTCTTTATCTTGGAAACCGAACAGCCATGACACGTTGCGTTTTCGAATCGTTGGTGAAACGTTGGTGAACGACGAGAGATTTATTCTCGCGCGCACCTTCGATACGTCACACGACTTAATCGTAAATTGTTCCCGCCGCAAACTCTTTCAACGCCAGTCAGACAGGACATTTATTTTCCGAGTTCTCTCTCCAACCATGATTTATGATCGCGAGTCGGTTTCATCGATTTCTTTGATCGTGATGCCGCATTAACGAACTATTTCCACCACCATTTACTCGCCGTTCCCTTTCTCTATGATCGGATCGTGTCGTCGAAAATGAGATTTTCCAGATCTTGAAACCAAGTTGCTCCACATTCTAAGCAAAGAAACTGATAGTATCTTGCCTCTATTTTTGTTCCTAGCGTATACCACTTTCCGTGTTTTCACGCCATACGAAGAAGAAGTACTGCTAATACACAAAATGTCGTATGCAACACTGTCGTTTCAGAAATAACGAAGCACCTTTTATTTTTTACCATCGACATCGGCAGAATTATTTTAATCAGAATCCGAGGAACGCCCCGAAGAGCAACGACCTTCGCCCTTGTCTCAATTTAGACACGTATCGCGTGATAAATCATTCGCCGTCCATTCCCCGCTCGTGCGAGGAGCTGTGTCAGGTAGTTGGTCGAGTAAACTCGTCACGAATACGGATGTCCGCAAGCATGCACGGAAAGCTTGCGTCCAAGTCGGTTCTATTTGTATTCGAACCAACTATCGAGGACGTACCAGAGAAATACTTGAAAAACAAGACGTTTGCGCGAAGCGCGCTTATCGTTCAACTCGCTAAAAGTTGGTTTGCAAAAATTTGATTACCCTATCGCACATTTTGAAGTTTATTAAATTCTTTTTCTTCGTTTTCTACGCTTTCATTCCCTCGAACAATACCACACGCGGTCGATTCTCGAATCGTGAAAAAATTCTGTTTCGAAGCATGAAAAGAGCTTTTCCACGTTCCAAAATTGTTCACCCCATCCTCTGGTCCCACTCTCCTCGAAACATCTCGTACAAATGACTTTTTCATGTGCTTGGTGAGCGTTCGTTAAATTAAATCGGAATCCACGATTCGAACAATAAGAAGAGGGAAAAGAAAAAGAAATAATGTCAAAGGTAGTGAAACGCTTACGTTGCTAAATTGAACCGCGATTGTGGTTGCTCGGAACGCTGATCGTTCGGCCGAACCTATCCTTCAGTTTCTTCTTCGGTTCCTTCAACCAGGAACGTAAGGAAAATAAAGCAGCAGTAGCAACCGTTTCGCCGTTAAATGAGATTCTGATACAGCGATCGGATCGGTGCGGCTTGGCGCTGTGGAGTTTCGATAAGAGGTTGGGGTTGCCAGTGATGGTGGTAGGGGGCTTGATTTATCGGAAATTAATATGCTATGCTGCCAAGGCTGAGCGAAAACACCTCGCCGCGTTCGTCGGTGGGATGCAACGAGGCTGGAAAAAGAAGGAGCAATGGCACAAGAATTTAAAATAGATTTGCTTCTGCCAGAACCATCCCTGTCGCTCTTTCGCAGTCTTATCGGGCCTAAGATTCGACTTAACTAAGCATAGCTACGATGGCGCTGGCTGAAGCATATCTAGCTACCAGCAGGAGAACCAACCCTGGACTCCAGGGACCAAAGGGCTTGTGAACTGTAGAGATAGAGTCTCGCGCTCTAAGAACTGCCACATCCCTCAACGAATTCGAGAAACGAAGCGGAGGTTTTACCTAGAGCGATCTTGACTTATGGTTTTGTCCGAACCCTACGGAGATGTCGACACAATCCTCGATTCAGCGACGTAAATGTGTACTTTGTTGGCTTATCGCTTCGCTTACTCAAATAAATACAAAAATTAGCATCCTGTGTATGTACAAAATCCTTTTCGCCAATCGTGAAACATTGTTTTTATTGTTAAATGTTTTGCAAACTGTTGAATATGCGTTGAATATGCGTTGAATACGCGTTGAATATGCGTTGAATATGCGTTGAATATGCGTGAACGCAGCACAAGTATTTTAAAACTATGCAACTCTATTGAATTTCATTAAAATCGATGTGTAACACGTATTAAATTGTGATTTCATTATTCTTTTGTTTTTGTTTTTTTTCAGAAATTCGATGGAATAGCGACGCAACGATGATCAGTATGAAGTTTTTTCGCGTCGTTTTGGCATTCCTAGGAAGCACACACGTCCTCTACGCACAACCATCCGCATCTCCAACGGTGAAAAGTACCGGTGAGTCTTTTTTGCAAATTTATAAATTGAACGTCTATAATGTCGCTTTCCCCAAATCGTTGAATCAATCGTTAAGTCCATACGAATCAGCCGAATAAGAGATAGAAGATTTAGTGTTTTGAATTTGAAAAACCTTCCATTAGAGACTACTTGACGCGTCCCGTCCGTTCCCACAAAATCTATATTTTATCGTAGCTCGCTCGAAACACGTGGTACTCGCGAGAAAGTTGGAAGGCTCGTATCGTTCCAACAGGCGCGGTTAGATAGCGACGTAAGCGAACGGTACTGCCGGCTTTCTATGTAATTAACGACTATCCATCCTCTCCGTAATTACGAAACCGAGGTAAGACGGTAATGAAATCTCTACAAGCAGTAGCTCGTGTGGAAACGAGGCGACATGCGAATGAGTCTGTCAAGAAGACTGACGACCGATGTGTACGCATTGTAACGACGTAATTATACGACTACGTTAGACGTCTGTCACCCGACTCGAGAGTTCGTGTCCCAAAGCAACATCTATTATTTCGTTGCATTCGTCGTTCACCTTTTAGCGAATCATTTTCCAACCTGATTCTCGAATTGAAGAAACGATTCTTTTTTAAAAGCCGATTCAAAGCGAACGAACAGCCTTGACGAAGCTTTATATGAAATGAAATGAAATGAAATGAAATGAAATGAAATGAAACGAAATGAAACGAAACGAAACGAAACGAAATGACTGAGTAGGGAGCTAGCAAACTGATAATTGGCTTTCGTTTCTTAATAAAGAATTCTCATCGAGTTTGAATAGACACTTTACAACCTCAGCCAAACCAATGTTCCTCCATGTTTTTATTAAAGATCCCATAATTACTATGATTTAGCTAACATTAGTTTTCAACAGGATCAATTTCATTGCTAAATTCATTTTTCTGAATAATTTTTAATCGTGATACATGGAAATTACGAGATCGAAGCTTCTATTATACCGCTCTTTGTACGGAAAAGTGATATTGCCTCGTAAAGTAACTGTAATTTATCGTGCAATATTACGGTTGTGCCGAGAAACGTTATAGCCGTGTGTGAAACAAGATGGAAGCAAGAAAGAGAGAAAGAGAGAAAACAGTCTCTAGTCGTAGAAATAGAAAGGGAGACCCGATAAATTCGATTCTCATATTCGTCATCGCGTTTAATGGACGAAATTCAGCGGCGTGTTTCGAGTTTCCGTTCCATTGAAAACCGATATCGATGCATGGTCTCGAACGAACAGGCCTGGCCTATTCTATATCGTGTACTTACCAACATCGACTTTCTGTTAAGGTCCTCTTGTGTCGTCTACTCGTTGGAGTGCCACTTGCCCCTTGATCACGTTTGAACGAAAAAACCAATATCAGGAGCATTTGCCGTTCTCTCGCGGTTTCTTTAACCGAGGAATAAGCGTTTCTCGAAAGCGAGCTGTTCGTTTAATCGCATACACGTTTCTCTTTTTCTTTGTTTCCGTAAGGACAAATTTCTTCGATGATATATTATCATCTGTTTCATAACTATCGATTAAACAGAGCGATCTTTATCTCGTGTCTTTATACGAGATCGTTCGAATGAACAGGAATTTTGATGTTTCGAAAAATAGATGTGTATCTAGAAGAAAAACGTCTGTATAGTATTGAAAATTTTAATAGGAATAAACTCGTCACCCCTTTCTCGTTGTAGAAATAAAATCGATTGGAATGAAACTCGCGAGGAAGGAACTCCCATCGAACAAGAAGATCGTAGGTTACGAACGGAATCGTTTAATCGGCGAAACGATGGTCGATTTATCAAACCAGGCGATGACAGGGTCGTCGGATATTACTATGACACTTTTTATTCTCCCCGATTCCATCGATTTCGTTTGGTATTCTTATTTTTACCGGTATTATTCGCGATGGCGTGTATAATACGATTCACGAGGCGACCTCGATATCATTCGGCACAAAGTGTACACGGAGAAGAGGGGTCCCTTTCAGCAATCCTAGGGCATGGTAAAAACTAAGATTACTATGCAATGCAATCAGCAGCGTACCAGGGTTCTTTCAGATTAAAGCACAGTCCAGGATTACCGGTCGAAACTATTGTTTTGCCACGAGCGGTTGCGAGGCAGATTGTGTGACCGCGCCGCAAACTCTCGAGCAAAAAGTTGGAATACGGCACGCTGTTTCAAGAAAACCGAGTGGAAAGAAAATTCCACGGTCAACTCGTGTGCTGCATGTCGTTAACAACGCCGCTCGTTGCGTCACGCGTTTCGCGGCTAATTTGCAGTCGTCGCGGATGAATTATATCTAG
Organism: Ctenoplectra terminalis; assembly: GCA_019453375.1. NCBI lineage: Eukaryota > Metazoa > Arthropoda > Insecta > Hymenoptera > Apidae > Ctenoplectra > Ctenoplectra terminalis. The sequence goes on along the minus strand of SMSQ01020751.1, from coordinate 31,078 downwards.
CATTTGCACATTCGCGAATCATTTTTACAAGAATCGCAGAATCGTTATAGTGTCGTTATATTATTGTCCTCGACAAACTACACGTTCGCTATCACTTATCGGAGCGACAATAATATTAGTTTTGCGGTTATTCGCATTTGATAAAATACATTTGCCCAGTTTCCTGTAATCCTTTACGATCCTGTTGAGATCCGGAGAATTTAACATTTTTTCGTTTACGTCGAACGAAGTTTAAACGCGGAACAAAAGGGGAGAGTAACTTGAAAGAAATGTCTGCGATAATTCGAATTATCAAGTTGAATTATTCAACTTTGAAAGGTAAAAATTTTTGAATTTTAGTATCTTGACATTTAAATATTTTCAAGCTTATAAAATTTACTCGCTGTACCGTAATATGTACTCGCTGCAAGCCTGGCAAGTAAAAAGTGGATTTTTTTAAAACAGTTTGGTTACCAAGATCCGTAGAGTTGTATGAAAATGTGTGGTCGGTGACGGCATCGCGACACTCGTACGCGAAAATTGAAGTGCACACGAACAGTTGAAGTTGCTAGACTACTCTCGTTAACTTTATTCCGTTTTCGGACTGACGAGGAACGCTCGACGAAGAACGAGGAATTCCCTTCAAAATTACATCGCGTCTGCTCTGCTTAGAATTTTATCGCTTGCTCCCATGCACCAGGTTCGAATTAATGGTTATTTTATTCATACGAGGCGGTATGGTTCCTTTTGTTCCGACTCTATTTCGTAGTCCAATTGTCCGCGACAGAAATTCGTGATTAATCGCTTCGGTTCTTGTCTGCGGCGAGTCCGATTCGAACAATGACAGAAAAAACCGGCAGCACTTTCTTTCATTCAATTTTCGCTCTAGATTCATTCATTATCCACCCGCGAAATCCGTCGTAAATAACATTTTCCCCCTGGTAAGAAGTATATTAGCGCGAACTGTAAGAAACATCGTTAAGAATCCTCCCTTGGATATCAAATTATTTCCAAGTTCTAACAAATGACTCTCGAAACTTTCGAATAAACGAAAAAAGAAACAGCTACGAAGACTACGAACTTGAAAAATACTAGGGTCCATAGATATTTAAAATTCCAATCGAATGAGATGGATGAAAAGATTTTAAAAGGTCGTCTCGAAGCATAATCGAGAACAAAGTTGTTCACGATCAAGGGAAGCGTAAATAAAAGGACAGATTAAGGGCGTCGTACGTCGGTAACGCGTTAAACGTAGACACAATTAGTCGAGAAAGTTTGATGGGCGAGAAGGTGAGAAATGGCGGAATCTACTCAATGACCAGATCAAGAGAAGGCCAGAGGCAGGGTGTAGGCTAATGCATAAACAATGCGCCGTTTATCCGTGTCGGGGATGCAAGCCCAATGAATAATAAACTACCCTACAGACACGCGGATAGATAGACCGGGTCTGGTGCGGAGCGCATCGTGACTCGGTGGGAGGATTATCGACGAAAAAGTGCCCTGGCTCGTGCACGATGACCTCACTAGGGTGTGAATATTATTGCTTTCAAGATTTCATCTCTTTACACGCGCCATTTAAGCTACTTCCACCGATAGCTGTACCATCTCGTCGATAAATTTGACGACACTTTGCACGGGGTGCATGAAATTACGTACCATTCCTCGAAACCGATAACACGGATGATTACCGATAATAACCAAGATGAGAATGGTTTTGCTTAATAGTCAAGAATTTATGGTCCAATGATTTATATAATGGATTCATAGGCTACTGGTGTATACTTTGGTAAATAATGTTTGTATTTCAAATTGATGTCTACTAATGGAAGGTAAAGTACGTTATATTATTCGAAGAAAGAGCAGCTGAAAACGAATCGTTTAAGTTGGCTGAAGAAAATTGTTTCGGAAAGTACAATCTTCTGAATTCAGAATTCTGAATTCTAAATTCTGAGTTCTAAATTCTGAAAACAATTAACGAAGATTCGCTTCACGGTTACGTATACCTCGTTACGATCTTTATGATTTATTCACTGGTTCTACCTTTTCTCTGTCCCATCTTGGTCGTTATATTTGTAATTGGAAAAAGAGTAGACTGAATGACGAAGAAAGGCTTCGTTAGCATTTCGCGATAGACACGATTAAATGTCGCTGATACATCAGCTCTGGTGCTTAACTTTGGATCGAGTCAAAATAAAACGGTTCAAAAGTTCCTTTTCAAAGTTATTTTTCAAGGAAACGTTCCGACAATTTTCAACATTTTAACGAAACAAACTTTTTCTCCTCCGTTAAGAAACAATTTATCCAACCAAGGGAAACGATGGAAAAGGGTGAAGTTTCGCAGATTACTTGGTCGACGGATCGTTTAGTTGTTTGAATTGCCAGAGACAAAGGATATTTGCCAAGTTTTATAGAATTCATTATCCCGATGAGGTGTGGGGAGCAAAGAGGGTTGAACGGTTTAAGTGTGTAAAACCGGCGAATTATATGGAATAGGTCGTGACGGGACGCTAAAACGCGGATAATTAAAACGGTTCGAGCCGAGGCGGGACGGCTTTTAAATTTTCGGCAATTCTAATTCCGACTCTTCAGTTTTTCCCTATTAACATATTCCATGGTTCACCGAAACTGTTACGAGCAGAATTACATTGCGGCGCAGTTTGGAAAAATTTACCGCTGTTTAACGTCACTTTTGCATTCCTTCGTTGGCGTTAACTTTGCAACCTCTTCTACCATACCTGCTCCGACTTTTCACCAGTCTGCAAAACAATTTCAATTTACCCGCCGCACGCGGTCACACCGGTAAAAAGCATGCACGCTTAATTTCGTCGGAACGTCGCTTGCTATCTCGTTTGCCATTCTCCTCGGAAACTGCTTCGCACATTCGATGCACGTAACGCGCACTCCATCAGCGTAGTTCGCGACTAATTGTAAGTCGACTACGCCTCTATGGGCAAAAAGCTGTAACTTATGGAGAATAGGTGATTATCGCTTTGTCATGGCAGAAACAGATCTGAGATCACATCCGATGCTTCGTCTGGTTTTGGTAAATAAGTCGAAGAACCGATAAAGAGAAGATTGGAGTAGATACAGAATGTGCGATAACGTTTCAAAAATTAACGGTAACAGTTGAATCGTTATCGAGCGGAGGAATCGGTGTAATCGGTGTAGCGTATCGATAGATAGGCGGTATCGCAATTGTTAGCAGGCGCAGGTTCGAATCGGTAGTGCTCTCTAGTTCCTATTTCGCCGAGCAAAGTTCTCCGAACAAAACATTAAACGTTACACTGTATCTCGACGTAATTAGTTTATGCAATATTAATAAATCACGAAAAGAGCTAGGATCTCGCGAAAGGGAAGATTCTACGTTCCGACAAACGAGCGGCAACCACCTGAGAAAGGAAGGAGGGAAGTTGGGGGGGGGGGTTGAGAGAGAGATAACAGTACAATTAAACATTAATGGTGCAAGTTGAACGAAATATGCGGGCCCGTCTCGTTGTTTAATTCGATTGAAAGTTAGCAACACGCGTGCAGAATATACGGAACTTGCTCGGAGATAGACTTAATGTGTTTAAGCTAAATTAGATAAGGCAAGAAACGAACGGACTGATGAGGGTTCACGGAGGTGACAGCGAAAGTAGGCTAAAACGGAAAAGAGAAATAAGAATTCGTAGTTGGTCGTGGTACAAGACGCAAAGAAAGAAAGGATCATAAAAGCAAAGAAAAAAAATAGAGAGGAAAAAGAGAGTGGGAACAGAGGAGGAAAAGGAGGTAGGGGCAGAGAGAGAAAGAATGCCAGTAGAAAGGGTTTTCTTTAACCCGATAAAACGTGATCCTCGCTTTATCAAGTTAACGTAATCCACTTATTTTCAACCGGCAACGAGGTGGGCTGCGGAAGGCGTTGGATGAGGAACGATCGCGGAATAGCGAGTGTAGGGCGAGATTATGCAGGTGTAGAGACTGCTTCGAGAAATAGTGCCTTTTAAATTAATTTCAGGAAACGTTCGTCGACTTACACAGAAAAGACGAACTGTTTGTCCCTTCGTCGTGTAATACAACCTAGCTTCTCCCCCCCCCCCATCCCTCTCTATCCTTTTCCTTTCTCGTCGGTCTCTAAACTCTTCCCACACATCACGGGTTTGCCCAGGACTTCGTCTATATCACATCCTGCCGGTTGGACTGGTTCCAATTGCGAATTGAACCGTTCGTAACTGTTGAACGTGAATTATGGCGTTTATTTATTCTGCTCTGTCCCTCGTACCATTCCCCGTTGGCCATCCTGTTCGCAGCCATCCATCCTACTACGCCCCCAAAATCAGTGCTTCGAGGACGATGGCCCGATTGTGTAACGACGCCGATTTCCCTTGATTATAATCGAATCGGTCATTGGAGAATCGTTTGGAAACGCCTCTGTTACGGCACAGATTGAAAATGATAGAAATAAATAATTATTTTTAACGCGTATTCGTGTAACTTACCTGAGGCTAAAATCGATTAATCGACGTATCTCCAGTTCTACCATTCGTTGGTATTGTTATCCCGTTCGGTTATGAAACACCGTACGTATGCGAGGTACAATTTGCGAGCAATGTCCCTTTATTGTTAGCTTTACTACTAACATGTATACCGATACCGATATCGATACTAATACTAATACTAATACTAATACTAATACAACATAGAACGACAATCGAACCAACAGAAATACTCACGGTACCCTCGAACAGGACAGCTCGTATCACGAAATATCCGAGCATGTATGCGTGAACCTGTACGATCTTCATTACTATGCTGCCGCCATTATTCCGTATCAGAGCATCGTCGGTCCACGGCGCGCAAAGTTTCAGACGTTGTCTGAGTAGTTTATGAATACCGCGACGCCGGAATGATTGTGGCCGTACAGGATGACTAGGGTCGTCGAGATGCCGGTGAAAACGGAGGGGAGGGTCCACCAGGCGTTTATCAACCCCTCTGTCCCTGACAAGTACGCATACAGATGGAGAGTATATACAGACGCATGCCTTGCCTGCTCTCGAGATATTCTCTCTCTTTCTCCCTCTCTATCTCGTGCACCACCATCACCGTGCGACGTTATAACTCAAACGTAGAGATCCCTTTGACTAGTACTAGGATAGGAGAATATTACTTTTATACACGTGATACCGCATCAGTTCCTTGAAACAAAGGCGGAGAATACATTATGACGTTGCGAAATGACAGGTCGCGGCAGTTGTTAGTCGAGCACTGCCGTGCGCTTCAATTTTACCGGAATGGCAGTAATTTTCTACTCCTTCCTTCTTCTCCGCTTCGTCTTTCATCCTTACTCTGGATATTCCGTTTTTTTTCTTTTCTATTAATTTCCTGCCTCACTGGCCATTGTGGTTTTTTCATAGGAAAGGGTTAAACGATGAACTTTGCGGAAGGATGAGGTTTTCACAGCTTTTATGCGTTAAACGCAAAATTTCCTCTCTTCTGATCTTCAGAAATTTTTTCGTTTCCGTTTAAGAGTTTTTTTACATTTCTGCGCAGAATTGTTTTTATTTTTTATTTTTTTTTCTTAAGCGAAGAAGTATCGAATCAAATTTGTTAAACGGTGTATCGCAAGTAACGCTGCATTGTCTTACGAATTACAAATTGCATCCTTACCAATTCATCGTACAGTGATTTGTGTTGGTATTTAATTCGCGTTAAAGCGGTTAATAAAATTTCCTTGCGGAGGTTTTGCGTTTTATGAGCCATAACCGCGACGAGAGACATGACTGATCGTGGCTGAGGGTGTCATTTTATCAGTGTATAGTAAGGCGGAAGGACTTTGACTAATGATATTGCCGCAACAACTTATTTGTTATCGAAATTGCCTATTACTTACACTATTGGACAATATGTCTACCGTCTCGTCGCTATCGTCGCTATCGTCGCTATCTACGGAAGCACGAACTTCTCTCAAGGCTCCTCATCGATTATTGTAGACGATATTTGTTCCTGTAGGAGTGATTGTGCTTCTCCTAGTAGCTGCCGAGTCGAAAATAAAGCGGAACAAGACTTTTCCGTGAAATTTTTTCTCCTATTAATTACTAAAAATAAAAATAATTTTTAAGTATACCCTTGGTTCGAAATAAAAAAGGACTTTCGTTCGTCAAAAATGGATATTTCTTGAATAATCCAGAATAGATTTCTACTCTTTCTTTGTTTCAAACTACACAGTCTTCGAGATGAGACAAGAAAAGTAAAAAATAGGGTGAACAGGAATGAGAACAGTCGAATAAAATGAAGCGTGCACGAATAGAGAGAAGGGTAATCGAACGTGATTATTTTAATTAAATATAAAATAAGTCGTGTCGTTCGATACTTAATCGAACAAAGAAATAGTCGGCACAGTCCATCGGTACGATAATTCGTTATACATACGCACGTTTAATTCGTAAACTCCAACGCTTCTATATTTTAATTGGATACTCGTATCGGTGACAGAATCGTATACAAGATCTCAGTAATCGACTGAGAATATTTATAAGAAGCAATATCTAATAAATATCGCGTTCCATATAATTCGTTCTGAATGATATATAAAAAATTAGCTCCAGAATGATAGAGAATGCATATATAAAAATCTCAACGGCTTTCACAATCGTATACTTTGGATGAATCAATTTTTTTTTTTTTTTTTTTTTTTTTTTTTTTAATTTTATTAGATTACGAAATAGTTCGAGCTGCGCAAAAGTTAAAAAAATTTATAATATATTCGAAACACCAGGTATGCAGGATCAAACTAATGCGCTTCATTTCGGTATGCATATCGGAGACAGGAATCGGTAGGTGATTAATTTGATCGTTTGTTTCGCGTCACGTACACGCACGCGCATAAATATGCGTACATACGAATCCAAGTTCAATTTAATCGTAAGGCGAAACGCGTGTACCAGGATTCGAAAATATTAATTAACTTTCAGAGTTAATCGCGTTGTCCACGATGCCTGTCGTGGTGTATGCGAAATCTATGCGTTTCCATACGCTTCGCTATAACGGAACTGGCCATACTGGACCGACAGAAGGGTCGATGACCTGACCACGAATCATTGAAATCGAAGAATACTAATCTTGTGTGATTCTTGGTCAAGAATAGAGGGTGGATTTAAAGATCAATCCGTCGTGGAGATTAGTATCGGAGAAACTAAAATATATTTTTAATAATCGCGATTGCGTAAACCTTGAAGACCAATGGAGCGAGAGGAGCGAGAGGAGAGTTGCTTTAATACTAAATTGACGAATCATTCTGTAATTTTCACGTTGAATAGTTCTACGAATCCTGAGTAGATATTCATTTCAAATAAGTGATTTGCCAGAGTATCGTACAATCGACTGTGATTTATACGAATTATCCTTTGAATCAAGCTCGTTACTAGGTTGCTTTGGCAAGTATATCGCGTTTCTCTGTATGAAATCAATATACCAAATCCTCCTGTCCACGTATCATTCGAATAACTGTCTGAACGCGCGTATCACTAATTGTCCGTTAATTTCGAGCGACACGCGTATTGAGATTTTGTGCGCGCGTGTGTGTGTGTGTGTGTGTGTATGAAAGGGAGAGAGAGGGAGGAATCATTTTCGTGTAATAGGTTCCAATTTTTGCGCTCGAATCTCATCGCCGTCCGGTAATTATTATTCATATTCCATTGTCGATTCGCACCGATATTTAATTACGTCTTTCAAACATTCCAATCGACTGTTTTTAATATGTTTCCATCATCATTTAATATCCCTGTTGTCATCGATATAACAATTCTTTTGAGAGTAATTTGTATAAATACCTCATCCAAATCGATTCATTGCATTCAGTTATCCATCTCTTTCTTCAAATTAAAAATACTCACTTCAAAGACATTCGTAAAACGTAATTGACTAATTTTCGTACGAAAGAAACGTCGCACAATTTTGTTCTATCATTAATCGAACGAATTCCACCAAAAATTAGAAGCAGTTTTTGTCAAGCTTCAAAAGTGTACCGTATATTTTTTTCATCCGTTTTCGCTCTCCTGTTCATCCACAGATTTGCCCGTCACTCCCACGGCGCCGCTGTGGAGGTGCAATTAATCCACGAAATAGATATACATGGTGTGCAACGCGTGTTCAACAGGAATTTCATCGTGCAAGCTCTCTTTGTTTGTGCCGAAACGGTTATGCGGTATATGCAAGAAAACGTGGCGTGGACATTTATTCAAAACACCACGACACGTTTCATTTGTACATCGCGAAAATGCAATTTGCTCCTAAATCTTTCTTCGTTGTAAACAGCGAAGATTTACGCGCGTGGCACAACGATTGCTTCGATGACATTACGAGCGATATTAAAGGAAAGAAACAGGAAAGGAGCTCATTCAAGACTTATTCCATAAATTAGATCAAACCACGATTACTTTTTTATTGCTTTTTCTTACTTCTTTTTTTTTTCCGTACAATTAACTGTGACGATAAGTAAGCAAGGTGAATGCTGTTGATTTACTTTATTCGCCACCTCTTTTTTTTTTCTTCTTCTTTTTTTGTTATCGCATTCAACGTGACACGATGTTCGTACAAGTAGTGTAAAGTGATTCACGTGTCCAATTATTTACTACGTTAACAATTAATATACATTTAGAATTAATTCATTAGCTTGTTCCGTAATTCAGTATGATCGACAACGATGCGTTGATCATAGATAACCCTATAAAACTATAGCGTTATATTTGTACTATCGACTAGGGAATTTACAAGAAATAATACTCTTTAAATTGTTGTACGTAGTTAAACTTATCTTACATCGCTTACGAAAAGTATTGAACTTTGGTTCCATATCTTATTCACGGATACGTAAAAATTCGACTAAATAGTGACAAATGATGCAAGTCAGCACCGCAATAAGTTCATTGTTAAACTAAAATGACTAATTATTAGTCAACCCCGATTTCACAGTCTATAACATGAACCCAAATACGTTAGGTAGTTGGCCAACTCTTTCTTCTTTTATTCTTTTATTATTTTCTTTTCGTTGAGTTAGTCTGTTGTGTAAAAGCTCAAATTTCGAATTCACGATTCTAACAAGCCCATTTCCAGATATTTCGGCATTCTTTTACTTATTACCTTTCGGTAAATCGGATTCCTCATACCTGGATGATTAAAAGTACCGTCTTTGGATAGTAGCTCGTCGATATCTTTCACCTCGCTTTTATCTACTAAAATTATTGGCAAAATAGTCATCGATGATATCACACCGTACAACGCTCGTTCCCTGAGGGTCTTCTGTAACTCTTCCATGGTTGGTGGTGACGTTTTACAATGAAGTTGTTTCATGGTAGCGGTTAAGGTTCGCAGGTACTCCTCGTACAAATCGTTGATGTGGTGATCGTAAACCTGTTCGTTCGGACTGGTAGACAAGAAGTAGTGTAGGTCGATTGCCGGTGAAGTGTAGACAGACAGTTGAAAATCCACCTGCAATGTCAATCGAGTCACGATCGATCCAAGGCGGTACGAATTGAATTGGAAATGAAAACTATACTGCACAACGAGGGGCGAAAGAAGTGTGCGAGGTTCATGTTTAGGAAATCGTCGCAGTCGAGAGTTTGTAAGCACCGCCTCTGGTCCGGACGGACGACGGGAAGGGGGGAATGTATCTAAACGCGATCGAATCGAATTTATTGCATTATTCATAATGCACTACGTTCCAGGAAGACGGGACCAGGACCCTTTGACGCGTGTCTTTTGGTCCTTTCTCGATAAACTGAACATTTACGTAACGATTGGATGGAGTCGTTGAATTAATAATAATAATAATAATAAAAATAATAATAATAATAATATTAATAATATTAATAATAATAATAGTGACGCAATACTTACGAAAATGTGCTCGATAGGCTTTGAGTTTTTGTCATATCGGAACAACATGTTATTCACCCAACAATCGCCATGATTGATGACATTGAATTCATTGTCATTGCGCTTCATAACTTCTATACCCTTTCCATACAACTTTGGTGCCAAATTCAAAATTTTTTCTGCGTAACTGTAGATGTGAAAATTTCGTGAAATTCTGATATTCCATCATCCATTTAATATAAATGGTATTATTTAAATTAGTTTCACCTTTTCCCAAGTTCTGGCCATTTTTCCATCTCCGATGCCAGATCCGTACATGCGGCCACGTAGAATTGCGATAGTTGTTCCGGTTGTTCTTGATTGAAAATTCCTTTCTTATACAGTAACTTGTGTTTCGGTTCCTATGGAGGCATACTTTAATGAAGAAACTTGTCGATTATAGAAGCAATAGTTTGAAAAATTAATATTTGGCCATCGTAATTTTTTACCTTCTCGCACAAAGCAACCGAAGAGGCGTGAAATTTCGCCAATCCTCTAATAGCTAGTATGCAATGAGCCAGGTCAAGACCAGCTTGACGATCAGCCATACGAAATCCTTGAGGAGCAAGGTCCTCTATGATCAAACAGAGTGGTCGCTCCATCCTAACG